>JACCGJ010000559.1:51832-72209 GCA_013407085.1 Atriophallophorus winterbourni | reverse complement strand
TTTACATACGCACGCGAAATGATGGCAAGCTTTTCAACCTGAACAGGTTGAGAGCACAAACCAAAGTACGGGATGTGATAATCCGTGACATGTTGTTTGCCGACGATGCAGCCTTTATTGCTCACTCCCAAGAGAACCTACAGTCGCTAATGGACTGTTTTTCGTCGGCATGCAAAGACTTTGGTCTAACAATCAGCATGAGCAAGACCAAAGTCCTTGGTCAAGGGACTGTATCGCCACCAATCATCACCGTTGGAAACTGTCAGCTTGAACCAGTACATCATTTCACATATCTTGGTTCTACCATTGCGGATAACCTCTCGCTAGACACGGAGATTGATAAGCGGATTGGCAGAGCTGCTGTCATTTTGTCCCGATTGAACTCTCGTGTTTGGGGTAACCGCAAGCTGACTGTAAAGACAATGATGATGGTATACAGCGCGTGTGTAATGAATGCTTTACTATGCGGCAGTGGAACCTGGATCACCCACGTAAGACACGAATGGAAGCTGAATGCTTTCCATCTACGAAGCATCCGTCGTATCTTGAACATGTCGTGGATGGAGAAAGTGACTAACGCTGAAGTGCTTCCAAAAGCTGGTCAACAGAATATGTTCACCCTATTACGTCAGCGCCGTCTGCGCCGGCTTGGTCATGTCTACAGAATGGAAAATGGTCGTATTCCGAAAGATCTACTCTACGGTGAGTTGCAATTAGGAAGTCGACCATTGGGCAAACCGCACTTGCGGTACAAAGATGTTTGCAAGCTGGGAAGAACTTGCTCTTGACCGCTCACTTTGGAGGCATTATGTAAAGCGTCGTCTGCAAGCCGGGGAGGAGCAGATACAGCTCTTGGCTGCTGAACGCAGATCACGCCGCCGGCGTGCAACTGATTCAATACAACAGAGTTCTAACTATCATTGCAGGCGCTGCGGGAGAGATTGTTCTTCCCGAATCGGACTGTTTAGTCATTCAAAAAGCTGCAAAACATGAAATTCACGCGTTTGTGATGTACATCCATGGTCGACATCGACCGACGGAGGCCAACAACAACAACTGTCAGCATTGTACAATTGTGGAATACGTTACCAGATCAAATGGTACAATATGAAACCATTGTAGCTTTTGAAATTCGCTAGATGCCAATATGAAAAAGTAAGTTTTAGCATTTGATAAAAATCCGAAACAATATTTTGTGATATTTTTACCATGTACATTTTCGTGGGTCTTCTGAAGCATTGCTTTTAAGCCCGTGTATCACGTATGAAAAAATCTATGAATGTGTAATCATGCACAACAAAGAAAACAAAAATTGTTTGAATAACTCAGTAAGCTTTACACAAATCTTCCGAGAAGCTTAAATTGGCCTAACTATTAAGGTCTAATTGCGTATGTGTACTTTTAAACGTCACAGCACTTGGGTGCATGAATAACTCAGCATTTCCGTACGGTTTTTGTGCAACACAGCAATGTCCTACAGCGTGAACAAAAATGAAAACAATGAAACCAGTTCTCCAATTCAGATTATTATTTATAACAACGCGAATGATGTTTATGAGACTAAAGCACCGGTAGACAAAAAGTGAATACTAATCATGCTTCAAATTGACTTCAAAACAACAAAAAACCGTTGAAGCTTTATCGAATTTTTGACCAGCCCACACACGATAAATGTGTGTCTCACACAGGCAGCTTTTTCACGAGGCGAGACAGACACTACGATGCTTATTCACATTGTTTATCCATCAAGTATCGAATTGAACTGCGCGGAGGTTGGAACTAATTGCGCAACAACGAAAGCACGTTTTTTGAACCACTTCGACTTACTTCACGCTGATTAAGGGAACAAAACTTCCATGTTATCTGAAATTGTTTCAATTCAGCTGACTGTTCCAGGTGCATTAATATTGCAAGACACTAAATATGACATCGATCACATACTTAGTGATCGACAGATAGACTGAAGTGCGAAAGCTCGCATGGCATTTAGCTATGCAACAGTAGGTGTCTAATCTGACGCCATCAGTGTCGACTACTTTTCAAACAAAGTACGAAAAAATGTGGCACTCAGAAAAAACTCGTGGAGCGTTGACATATGGTTGTATACAGAATGTAGGTATGCTTACAATTTGGCAGTAGCTCAGTTACATAACTATCGGCTACATGATACCTGATTATACTTATTCCGAATTCAACTCAAAATGGACCAACAGTTTTCACTGGAGTATTGCCAAAATATTCCAAACGGTCACAGGTGCTTTGTACCGAATTTGGGACTTAGCATGGTATCGAGAATCAGATAAATTTCAAGTGAGGATATACCCTTGAGGAGACAAAAAAATGGGTGTTGCGCAAGTTAAAATGGGGTTCAAATATCGGGTTACGGATACACATGACTGATTAGTGGCAAAAACCACAACGCCGATCATGTGCTTCCTTGCTGTTTTTAAACTTTAGATACTACTGCAAATTAAAACTGATTATTCGCATTGAGGATTCGGTTCAATCAATGACGGCCAATGATTATTGTCACTACACAAGCTTGCTATTGCGGGATAAATGATTCGAATTGAATTATTTCGGGGATAGCTGTGCCTTTCTATTCTTCGATTGGGCAGCCCCAATTCTTGTCGAGGTCAAAACTGACAAAAGTAGGAACCAATGATTGATAAATTTTTGCTGACGTTTCGATCCGAACGTTTGATTCTAAATCTCGTTTGGGAGCACGAAGATGGATGATTTCGCTTTTCTACAGCCAAATTCAAATAATTTCGTGTGAAGCTATAATCTGATGAAATAGTATGCAAATAAGGATCTTGTGTTCATGCCCAAAGGTTTTACTCTATCCGCATGTGTTTAAAAGCGATTGAACAGTTTGGTGGTGCCAGCTTTATTCTATAGAGGCTAGAACATTAATGCCTTGTTTGCCATTTCACTACTGACCGTACGGTGCCTACCTGATAAGCGCAATCAGTACGAAACCGGTTCGTGAGAGGTGTTTGATATGGATATTTCCTTAATGTCCTGATGTTATAGATAGGAGATGGCTAATGAACCAAGACGGGAGAACTCAAAGGCTTTCAATCAATTTCAGCTCAAGCGAATAATACACGCTTGTTCATGCAAAACTCTAGACGAAGTCATACGTTGAAAAATCGCTATACTAATCGGATTTTACACGTGATAAGCGGATTGGCAGAGCAGCTGTCATTTTGTCCCGATTGAACTCTCGTGTTTGGGGTAACCGCAAGCTGACTGTAAAGACAAAGATGATGGTATACAGCGCGTGCGTACTAAATGCTTTACTATACGGCAGTGAAACCTGGGCCAACCCACGCAAGACACGAACGGAAGCTGAATGCTTTCCATCTACGAAGCATCCGTCGTATCTTGAACATATCGTGGATGGACAGAGTGACTAATGCTAAATGCTTTCAAAAGCTGGTCTACAGAGCATGTTCACCCTATTACGTCAGCGCCGCCTGCGATGGCTTGGTCATGTCTATAGAATGGAAAATGGTCGTATTCCGAAAGATCTACTCTACGGTGAGTTGCAATTAGGAAGTCGACCATTGGGCAGACCGCACTTGCGGTACAAAGATGTTTGCAAAAGAGATATGAAAGCTCTTGACATTGACCCCGCAAGCTGGGAAGAACTTGCTCTTGACCGCTCACTTTGGAGGCATTGTGTAAAGCGTCGACTGCAAGCCGGGGAGGAGCAAATACAGCTCCTGGCTGCTGAACGCAGATCACGCCGCCGGCGTGCAACTGATGCAATACAACACAGTTCTGACTATCGTTGCAAGCGCTGCGGGAGAGATTGTTCCTCACGAATCGGACTGTTTAGTCATTCAAAAAGTTGCAAAACATGAAATTCATGCGATGTGGTGTACATCCATGGTCGACATCGACCGACGGAGGCTAACAACAACAAATGTAGATAACTAAATTAATTTTACAAACCGAGCCACAACATCGCCTGAACTGTAGAAGGTATTTTTACTCTGCCCATGTCTGTTTTACTTGGAATAGATTACGTTCTACCGTTGCTCGCGCCACTAGCTTGCATGAATTCAAAACGAAATTAGACGATTTTTTATTGAATTATTCGTTTCCCGAACACTTATATACTGTTTAATCGAATTCCTTATCTTGTTTATACACATTCATTTCAATGTTTATCATCCTATGGTTGCTGTTAAGCTTGTTGCTTTTTGGACCATTAAAAACCTTGAATTAAGTTACGCATACCCGTTGTTCGTCGCAGTGAACTCCGAAATGCGTTAAAAATAGCTGCGCATGAGCTTGAATACTATTCGGTTGTTCAAGTCTAAACCGATAATGAGAGTGAGCACACACCGCTTTCGTTTCGGCTTATTGTCTGTTGTAAATCAATATGCCACGATTACCTGCGCGGCACAACAAGTCGGCCCGTATGACCTCAGAAAGTGAATACGTCTGAATACTTCGTGCCCGCTCTACACGCGGTGAATTATTCGATGTCGCTCAGAATTGTGTTTTTGAAGTGTCGTTGTTGTTTGCTTTATGGATCTGTAATGAATCATTTCCATTAGAAATTGTAGTTGCGAGAAACGCCCCTATCTTGGTTGTTCTCAAGTTACGTAGCGAGGAATGCTTCTCTAGATGTATGACAGTGAAAGCCGCAGATAAGATGTTATTCTGATATCGCTCACTGGTTCTTAAAATCTGAGTGAATGCATGTTTGATCCGAGGTGTGAGCACCATATCCCAGTATTGATCTGCTTAACCTTCCTGGACCTGAAATGGGGTCAGAAATGACCCCAGAGTATGTAATTTTGCAATAACTGCTAAACTAATTGTTAAATTTATCCAAAATTATCATTTCCTTCCTAAAATTATGTGTAAAACATTGACAAGCAGTACCAATTGAATACTTGTTTTATTTTACTACTTATGACGTTTTTAAGTGTGTGGGGTCATTTTTGACCCCATTTCAGGAGAATGTGTTGATGTCAAATATTGTCCTAAAAATTTATTTATTACAGAAATTTTTAATTTTTATAATTTTTTTCCAGATAATAATACCCAGTTATGTCTGGTATATATCTTAGTGATGAACAAATACAAGAAACTTTATATAAATCCGATTCGGAGGTTGATAGTGAAGAAGAACTTATTCATGATGAAAATTCAGAAATAGAAGACAATATCTTGCCTAATGAAGATGATTCTTCCTCTTCTACTTAAACCTGAAACCTGCAATCAAAGCAAGGGCAAATCCTCCAAGAACAGGAATACCATTGTCAGTTCAAGCAGCTATGGCATCAGTTATAAGCCCTCTACCACAACCGGTTCCACCACCAATACCAGCTAATTTAGGAAAAGGGAAAAGAAATCGCTGTGCATTCTGCCCAAGGACGAAAGACACCAAATATAGTGTTAAATGTTCGTTATGCTCTGCATTCATTTGCCCTGAACATACAGAAGCCAATGTAACAAATTGTGTAAACTGTCATGCTTAATTATTTGTACCCATCAGTTTATCTTTTATTAAATTTTGTTTTTCTTTCCATAAATATGGATTTTAGTTGATGAATATTTGGAAATAAAGCTTTAAAGTCTCTAGAATATAGTTTTTATTCATTTCATTCCATTGCAGAACCTTAATAACATGTTTAAATACAAAAAAACGATTGGGGTCAATTATGACCCCATTTTAGTACTCCGTGTACTATGAGAGGTTTCAGGTCCAGGAAGGTTAATCTACTACATGGTTTGTAGCTTTAGGTTACACCCTTTCCCATTTTAACATGTTATAGTTGTATGAGAGTACTTGATATCGCGATAATGCTATCCATGATTATGAGAGTGCGAGATTACGAAAGCGGAAAAACTGCCGCTGTACGTTTTCCGCCTCAACAGTTAATGAACCTTGAAACACTGACCCTGCAATTAGCTCTTCCAATCTACCTGAATGGTACACGAGAGTTCATCACTAGTACTTCCACGAAGTGATTGATGGCTAATATGGAACACCCAACCAACCAAGACATAACCAATTGTTTCACAAGGCAAAAATCATAGTTTGGATCAAAGGTTGAGTGATTGATTGCGGTTGGAAAACGTGAAGAGATTCAGTAGAAAAGAAGATCATCAAGTCAGTTAGGTACAAGAAAAACAATCGAAATCACGGCAAAATCAACGTGACGAGAGTGCGTGGTGGGCCACCAGTCGTGCATGGTTGTGAAAAGGGGTGTATTAGTGAGCGGAATAAGTTCACTCTCAACGGTTCCCGAGTCACAAATGTTGGTTCATGTAAGCCAGGCAGGTATGGCGAATGGCGTTGATCCATCTGAAAGTTTGACAAAACAACACAAATGTATCACCGGTGTGTGTGTGTGTTGGGAAGGGAACTCAAATCAGAGAATAGGAAATCATTATGACTCTCAAGTTTACGGTTCGTAACCCATCCAGTATATTCAGGACAAAGTACTATCTTATCCAATGCATGTGTACAAGGCTCATATTACGAAAATGTCACTACTGTTTTGTAAACACTCGGCAAACGCTTAAAATTTAATTTATCATGGTGATGTGGATATTGAATAATAGAGCACATACAACAACGAAATCCAGTCAATAATCCCGGTTGTTCAGGCCCAGATGAGAAAGAGTCAATGGGAATTTGAGACAAAAAATTGCATTTGTGTGCATTTTCATCACACGGCACACGACTGGTTCCGTGCTGTTTGCACTTTTTAGTTAAGGTGTAGTACTATCAGGATCCACATGCCTTGCAACAGTGGATACATGGTAGATAAGGTATGACCCTGTAAGCCAATGTTGGATGGTAAGACCAACTTGTTCAATCACATGTGTCGATATACATGTAGATGGTTTAAGCCTGGGCTTGAATGCAAACAACACGAAACCAGTCGTGGAGTGTGTGTGTGTGTGATGGAAATGCATGCAAATACGGTTTTTTGTTCAGGACCATTGGTTTAAATGTGTGCTGACACGTATAATTGTAAATGGTTGGTGGTGCAAGCCTTATCCAACAGTGGCTTACAATTTCACACTTTGTTTACCATGTATCCAAGATATGCGGATCCCGGTCGTAATGTCCGTACACGATGAGTGCAAACAGTAGGAAACCGGTCGTGGGGTGTGTGTGTGTGATGGAAATGCATGCAAATTCAGAGAATTTTACATGTTTGGATGAGATTTCAGTTTATAGAAGATAAAGTACTCTGATTTTACTGGTGGATGGTCAACAAACTTTGGTTAAGAATCTAAATCAATCTCTTTTTAGGGTCTGACAGCCTATTCAAAAACCATAAGCATTTCTATGGGCCGAATATCGAGTTAATTGATTCTAGCGCCCTATGACCGAAGGAACACGAAGAAATGTGATAGTACTTGCTTGGTGGTTTGCTTTATCAACACATTCCCCGGTCGTGAAACACCCGAAAGCCCAGAAAATCTCAGAGATGACTAATGGGGTTGTGAACACTTCTGTGGCTTTGTTTACTGAACATAAAACATCCATATTCCGAAATGAATGATTTACTGAGGTAAACAAATGAACACAAGTAAACAAGCGAAAGTGGAACCACTTTCGAAAGCATCCCCATGCATGTTTTATAACGAGTGTCTCATTTGTCAGGTCGAGCAAATTGTATGCTTGCCCTGTACGATTGATGAATGCGGGAAGCACAAAAGTGCCATGATTCACATATAAAGTTGTTTATCCCAAATGCAGCCCATGTGGGTTGTTAAAGCTGTGAGTTGTTAAAATGAACAAGGGAGCAAGCGGGCAGTACCCACTTGTGCGGAACAACAGGTTAGTGGAATGCCACAGGTCATGGAATGTCGAGGAATTTGTAAAAACCTGAACAATGATTTCTCTCGTATAATGTTTGCGTTTTCTGAATAATACTAAATGAGAGCGAGATGTACATGATAACATTCTTGATGATGAAGATAAGAGAGTGCAAGTAATTGGTACAAATGGAGGGGCAAACCACAACGCACGTGACTAACGACAGCCATATTTTGTCGGACAGCGTTACTAAATCCGAAATGGATTAACTTTCGTCTCTATCTCCGTATCAGAAGCACAGTGTCATGATGCCAGTGTGTGTAACGGAAAAGCATTAGAATGGAAATGTAACGAGATTTCTGAAGGCATTTCGATTGACTGACAGGCGCCAGTGAACTTGTGAGGAGCGGGTGTTGGCCATCTTCGGTCGATGTGGACCATGAATCCACATTTTATGGAGGTATGAAACCATAAGTCTGAGCTAGGTAAAGTGCTACGTAGTCATAGATTGCCTGAGGGTTAAAATGGATATACATTACAAGCTCACGACGATTACCAAGTCCACAGCGCTCGGTAGTACTCAGCTGATCAGGGGCATTTGAACTCGGTCAGGCTTAATCTAAGTTTAGCAGCCGAGTGCAGTATCGGCTCTTTTGGGATGACGCTCTACACGGTGCCTCCAAAGTAAGCGATCAAGATCAACTTGTTCCGAAGTTGCGTGGTTAAAATGGTGCATAAATCAACGCAAAGATGCGTTCAGGGCAAAGTAACATACTATTGAACTTGTTTTACATTGTTGACTTTCCCTAGCCATTGGGAACCCATTCGTATTGTTTCTTATACTCACAGGGAAGGACAGCTGTGTGTGTGGTGGAAATGTATGCAAATGAGCATTTTTGTTCATAATCATATGTTTAAACCCTACCTACATGTGTTTGGACACCTGTGATTGAACAGGTTGGTCGTACCAACCATATCCAACACTTGCATAGAGGAGCACTTTGTTTTCCATTCTTCCACTGTTTCAAGCGCAAATAGCACAAAACCCGTCGAGAGGCGTAGCAGAAAGAAAAGCATGCAAGTGAGCATTTTTGTGGTATAATCGGCTTTTGTGATAATAGAATCGGTAGTACAAGCAGTGGATAGTAAGTCATTGTTAACGCTCTCATCCTGAAAAACAGTTTCAGATCCAGATATTCTGGCAAACAATTTGTGGAAGAAGGATCAACAGATAAAGGAGAGTATGAAGAAGATTGGATCGTCATCATTATAACCGACAGCATTAAACCGGACGGGTGGAACTACAAAAGCCACGGAATCTGAAGAAGATTACGTGCAAACTGGGATGAATACCTTCACCAAATAATCCAATCGCAAGCAAACACGTATCAGATTTTTGAAGCAACAGCCATGCAGTGCTCATACAAATCGAAGGACACCTTGATGATGGACACGCTGGTGGCTTAACGGTCATGAATGCCTTCAATATCAATGTCTAAATAAATTTCACCGGTAAAGCTATCACGCTATGTAATCATTATTTGTGCTAAAACTAATCAGCAAACTTTCCGTTTAGCTTGTTTCCGTGTATCCTAATTTCTTGCAGAGGTGAAATTGATTATTCCTGCAAAATTCTGACACACAAAACAAGACCTGAATCCCTTTTAAGCTTGATAATCGCATCGAATCACGCAGCAATACTCGGTGTAAGAATACCACGGCACGGATGTGCAATCGTGCAGTACTTCTTTACTGTGCGGCTAACACCGTGCTAAATTGATTGGCAACTGGTGGTGAGCTGCATGCTGAAATACACCGCAGTTTCACTACCATCTCTATTTTCTTACTCATATCTGCCTAGGACTGGGCAACCTGACAGTATCTTCGCCAACGTGCAGTCTCCCACTGTGCGGTACTTTGCCTGGATCAGGATTGTGCGTTCATGCCATGCCATAGGAATACCACGGTGACTTGACCGACGCGTATTTATATTAAACCATCAGAAATATCATTCAAACTAGCAAGAAACATTTGTAAGAGCACAAGTAGGAGTGAAGAGCATTTTGTGTGGACCGAGAATCAAAAATTAACTTCAAGAGAAACCTCTGAAATGTTTGAAACATTCGATCGAAGTCGATCACGAATTATTCTGCAAAGTGTTTCACGAATATATGCAATCCGATTCGCAAGGAATCTTTATATCGAGGTTCACAGAGAATCTTGAAGTACGTGGTCAAATGGATTCTTCGTAAACGAGATATTGATGCGAGCGATAATATTAGGATACTGTTTTTCCGGGATCTCCAGCTCATAAATGTGGTTCAGGAAGATTTCGACTGCATCCAATTTTTTTCCAAATGTTAAATTCTGAATTACTACCGGTGAGTCTAAGTTGGGAAGTATGGTGTTCCTTTTTGTAAAGGGTATTTCAACTGTGGTGGGAGCTACAGTCACGTGGATCAAGTGACATGATTGTGAGACAAATTGCCTGCAATCGCGTACATTTCCATGTTTCACCGGATACGAAGAAGTGGGATTTTAAGCGCAACCAGAGCATGATACTCCCAAGAAGCAGAGGCCCATACCCGAAACGGGCCAGTGACAGGTGTGAGTGGTGAGCATACGAGGAGCAAAAGATTGTAGTTTGTCTACCTTTCATAGTGTCGCATATTGAATTTTCCTGCGACAGTATTAGTCGGGTTATAACCAGATTGTCATTTATAGTCATCGGTATTCAAAAACATTTCAGTTAAGATCTGTCAATGACACTTCACACCGCTCACAATGGATCAATGACTTTAAATCATTACTACTTCGATCTCAATGACCTTGAACCGTGTCTCACTCAAAGATCGCATTATATGAAAATAAAGCAGCTATACTCAACTCCCACAAAATCGATGAAATATGGTGTCTAAATTCATGTCGGGGACTTTTAAAGTAGAGTTTGACGTTTTCATTTCAATATAAAAAAGACATTTACTCAACTTGTGCGAACCAGTAGTGTGACATCAGCACGGTAGCCTGCTTGTGGCATTTATTCCTTTGCAGCACGCATTGTTATCACAGAGATGCGAACGTTGCTATTTCATTGCAGAATATACAGAAATTCCCAAGTAGCAAACAGAAATATGCCTCTATATATCAAAAATATCACCAATCATGCGATATTTTGAGAGTATTTTCTTTGCCGTCAGCATCGCAGAAGTTCCATACAAATGCATATGATAATATTCGTTGCGCTAATAGATATGCGACTGCCCGCGATAGCGCTTTTACTTATAAACCAGTCTTACATGCAACGTGTGTTATTTTTGCCATGAGTAACAATGCATGATATGACTCATAACGGACGCTTCGAAAACCAGGCATATCGGTGTGATGACCTGTTGGATAATGCTTGCAGGTGGACACACACACACGTGGTTGGGGTTTAACCCATGGGTTTGAGCGAAAAACCGCAATCGTGTGAAACAAAGTTCAACTTGTATGTCACTGTTGTATAGGGTTCGTACAACGAACCACGATGTTCAAACACAGAATCACAAAGTGATTCCTGGCCAAGCGCTCGAGGCGCTTATGGATGACCAACGTGATGTGTTGCTCACATCCCCCGCACTTACACACCACTACCGGTTTCTGGCTGTTTGCCGTCATCAGGTGGAGACAGTAAGATCAGGTTCATTGAGCCTTGAAACTGTAGTGGTGTCAAAAGTAATGGTAAGGTAGTGGTGGTGTGTGAGCAACACAATACATCAGCAATCGTGTGCAGTTCCATCTCACTCTCTCACGAACACAGACCACCGCCGATTTCATGCTGTTTGCGCTTATCACGTCGGGACACTACGATCAGGATACACATGTGTTGACACGTGAGGAAATTGTAAACAAGGTATAAACTTCCAAGCCACGTTTGGATGAGGCTAGCATGAAGAAACTGGTCCGCTTTATTCATGCCAAAAAGGAATCATGCAACATGGGCTGATTGAAACCTTCCAAATTGATGACATAAAAAAAATAACTTACCGATTGCGCATTTCCAAAGTTTGAGCCTCGAAATAATACGCAATAATATCCGAATTCATTGGAAGCAGGATGAAACCAAGGCGATTGCGCAACATCCGAACCACCATTGGTGACACCGACTCCAGTTGTTGATGCGAATCCACTTCTTCCGTCGCGTTGGAAAGGTTGACCACACGAGAGCCCGATGGTTGGTTCGCCTGCATCTGTTCCAACAGTCCCAGCAGTTTGGGAGCCATACGCATTCCCTTCGCGGCCAGCGAATCAATTTGACCAGCGGCCGACTGCAATTTTTCCCTCAGTGGACGGAGAGAATCGACTATCGCATTGTTGGTTTGCGGTTCCGTTGAATCAACCGGAGCAGGGGGTGGTGGAGGTGGTGGTTTTCGATTCCGGTAGATCGGATTTCCTGTGGTGGTGGTGGTGGTGTTGTTCACCGGGGAACTCGGTTGGCCTTCGTCCTTGGAGGGCACTTTGCAATATTGAAACAATTGCGGTGTTTTGTCCATCGCATCCAGATTGCCACAAGAAGAACTGCGCTTTTTGCCAAGGTCCGACGTGGCCTCATCCATGTATATCAATCGTGTGCCAAGCAACGGGAATTTCACCCGGGGGCGAGAGTCCGCACGAGCGGCGAATATCGAGAGCAGCGTGTCCACGTGCAAGTCACAAAACACACGAGACAAGTAAGCTTGGCTAGTGGGTGGACTACTACTACTATCATGATCGGTAGTATCCCCCGCTTCTGGTAGACTTTGGGAGCTTCCAGTTTTGTTGCTCGGGGTTTTAGCGCTTTCTTTGCTTGTAGGGGACAACATCACCTTGACGTGTTTGATGTACGATGTACAAAGGGCAGAACGATGTATCGGTTTGAGACTCCATGTTCCATGTCTGTATTGACAACTGAGCAGATGACCCTTTTGTACTGTTTTGGAATCCTGTAAAGTAATTAATGCCATGAACCGATACGGAAAGTCAAAAATGAAGTTTCATTTGGAGAGAAGGCAAATGTACAATAATGCAGATGATGTGATTACGAAGAAAGCGCTCATTTCTCATGGGATTGTAAGCGAAGCTAAATGAAGTTTAGCAAATGGGTGCTAAATAACTGACTGCCGATCGAATCAGGACACACACACACACACGAATACATAGAGATAGTTGAGGCAAAAGTTGTGTAACAATTGCATTTTTCTCATATGTTTCTGAGTTTACTCAGTTTCTATTGTTCGAGCTTTATAAGCACATCCTAGTGCTTAAAATCGACTAGTTCGTGTAATTTAGGTGCTGCTTCGTAGAACATAATCGCACTGCTTTGACACCATCACATACAGAGTGGTTCATGATTATATGATGGAAAACGGTTGTATTCCTACAGTTCTACTTAACGGGAACATTAAAGGAATAAATATGAAAGAAGATCTTTAAATTCAGAATAGAATGAGGAAGGAAATAGCTTGAGGGCGAACATTCTGAAGTTAACTTCGAGATGGAAATAATGGACGTTACTGCTACACCGATGCAAGATAAACGGTGGCTATTTACTATGTACCGCATACCATTGTGAACGTTTGGTGGCCAAATGTTTCCCTTCCAGTGGACTTTATCTTTATACTAAGCGTTATGCAATCATCATGCGTCTGAGATCAACATCCAGATGCAATAGCAACCGGACGATGTCAATGTATACATGGATTCCAAAGGTTGTCATAGCCGGGGGTGGCAGTGGGGATAAGCTACCACCGTCTATAAAATGCTCCTATATGGCGCGCGTCTCAAATGGCATCTGACAACCAAGTCCAGCTTCTGGCCAGCATGAGTGGCTCCCCGAGCCCGGCAGAACTGCTTCTACCAACAGGAGAACGGGCGAGGGCGAGTGACTGGCGTCTGAAAACCAGTTTGCTTTCGTCGATATATAGCATCTTTAGCGCTGTAGGGCGTTTTCAATCTAAGAGAAGGACAATCCCTGATTTTACGTCTCCGCTGCAATGCTGTGATACCCGATCGCGGGAAAGATTCGGGTAGAAAACCATGAGGAAAACCTAGGAATCAGAGTCTGGTAGACGGTTTAGTTGTGACACCAACCTCTTTCTGCAACTCCCTGCTGCCTTGCAGGTCGCACTTGGTTGTGCGAAGGCTAGAGAAGCTGACTCGAACAAACGCCGAGTGGTGCTGGGGACGCCGCTTTGTACCCAAATTCCCAAGAATCTTTATTGAAGCCGACTCATCCTCCAGGAGGAGATAGTCGCACACAAAAATACATACATGCATTTGCCTGCAAACTACAGCCTCATATGCGTCTACAGAGTACACGATGCGGTGTCGAAAACAGACACATCTGTTAGTAACTGATTTAGTATTGCTCAAACTCGTGTAAGACAATCTGAATTTTCGTTCTGCATGCAGTTTTGTTTCAGTAAAACAAGTGACCTAATCCACAGATTGTTGTTGAATGTGACACATCGTCATGCAAGGATCAGTCTTGAGTGGATAAAGTATTTGTACAAGAATTCGCCCGAAAAATGTTGAATCGGGTTGAAGTATAAAAACACAATCGAATCGACCAACAATCGCATGACGGAATCGGCAATTGGGCCAAAGGAGAACAAACTGCAACTCGGTTTGTGAGACGAGTTCACCAAGTCGATCGCTTGACAAGTGTGAAAATCAAGGACCATAAACAAACACGTTGAGTTGAAAAGCGCATTTTGTATTTCGAACGCAATAAGCATTTGTGATCCGATCGACCCTTGAACAGCCTTGCTTCATCGCGAGGCGCGATCAAAACCTTGGTATTTACAAGGATATTGACAAGCAGTGCGACGGCGGCAATATTTAGCGGCCAATTAGAAGTCACTTCGAAAGAGCTTCCGCTGATGATGTCATCTAGCGTCCAACAACAACAACAACTACTACACAAGCTCGGCGAACGCCATCTGAACAACATCCTCATCCTGAGCTACGTATATTCTCCTCTATTGCTGGCGGCAATATTGTTTAGCATGTGCAACAACTTTAACGAAAATTACTTAAGTGAGCAAGCGAATACACGGTGTAACTCAGTTGTAATAATTCGCAAAAATGTTCAATTGCAAGCAATTTATCAGACAAACTGACAATTAATGGCCCAAGGACATTTCTAACCTTGATACATAATGTAAAGGTGTGAGGTGCAGTAGCAAAGAGTGTGGGGATGATATACAAAACACCAACCTCCGCTCTACTCGTTCACGAAACTTGTTTGAATGCATGTTCCATTCGAGGTGTAGGCACCTCTACCCCGTTTGTTTGTGCTTACTCTTCTATAGAATCCGTAGCTATTTAAGTCCCACCCTTCCCCGTCTTTTAGGATTTTACTTTTTCATGGTTGTGTGGCAGTTAAGCATTGGATACGCGCTACCGGTGTAATGCTGTCTGTGATGATGATGATGATGATGATGATGATGAACCTCCGGCCCAACCTGAGAGCAGGAAACGTCACAACGTGCAACTAACACAATCGCTAACTCGGATTTCAGAAGCGTTGCATGAGAACGAGTCGAGTGACACCATGCTCGCGAACAAATGGACGACGTCAATCGCTATTGAATGATGATATGTAATCCGCCAAGATTCGGCAAATGAACGGTTGTCACGAAATTGATTGTGACAAATCAAATCAAAGTAAGAACCCGTAGAGACGTGATGATCAGAGTGTTGTGTTTGCATAAGATTAACTGCAAGGGTTGCTAAGGAGTATATATCGGGCAAACATCCAGGGAATTCAGTACTAGTATAATTAATTGGTAGGCAGCTACGCAATTCTAGTGAATATCAATCACTGATAAGAGATTCAGTACTAGCTGAACACGTGCTGGACACAGGTCACACAGCGTTGATCTTGACAACGTAAAAGTGATAAGGTGGGGAATAAAACCATACACGCTCACGCTGAGGCGGTTGAGATAACAAAGGCTGGTAAGAATGCTGTCAATAAGGTGGATGGGGCTGATATCTCCACAATCTGGCGTGCGGTCCTGCAGCGGATAAACATTAACGTGCGTAACCCCTAGTGTGCGCACCGATTACACAATCGCGCTAATCTGTCAGCAGATGTCATTCACACCTGCCAAGACTAAAACAATTAAGGGATTATATGGCACGTAGGGGTGGTGGTGCGTCAGTTGATATTGAACGCGCCTGTCCTTCTTAACGAGCGCAGAACCCACCATGGACTGTGCAGTTCTTAACCAGCTAATGATTGGTCAGGTGAATGCAATTTAAACTTGATCTCTGTTCGTACTGACACCCTTGGTCTGACGAAGCTTCTGTGTCAAAAGCGAAACGTTACCAATAAACTACTCTCACCGATTCATTACAAACTTTATTTTTTCATGATTATGATTCCTCCATCGGTCACAAACATTTTCCATTACATTGCGTGTGTGTAGTTTATTTATTGCCATGTGAGTTGTGTTGAGTTGGATTCGTGGGTGAGCTAGATTAACTTAGTACAGGTTGCACTCTGGGATGAGTTGGGACGCTATTTGGAAGGGGGGAGGGAAAACGAGGGCAGGTTGACGTGGCATCGAGTTTCCGCAAAAACTTTATGAACAACGTAACAGAGGTTAGAACGAGAAACATGCGATTGACCTGATGTCATTTCGCAACCCTAGGTGGCATAGCGATGCACCCACTGGGAAAAGATTTGGAGTTCCATTGTGTTGAAAGGTTATTCGTAAAAGCTTAATGAGTAAACGTTCGTGTTATGTTCACTCGCTCATCCGTTGCACTCAATTTTTGGTGACAAGAGGAAGCAAAGGACAAATGGTGCACAGCATTGTTGACAATAAATGGGGTGTTTCTCTCACAGAATGAATATGGTCCGCTGACATCAGGCAAACAACTTTGTGAGGCGGTGGAAATGCATGCTGCAAAAAACGCGCCATCAGTCTTCAACAACTCCGCCAAGGACGGTCCCAAGCCCGTCTGAGAAAGGAGGAGGGTTGGGCTTAGGGCTAGCAACCCTATCCCGTAAAACCTACATTGCTACGGAAACGAAGACAACAGATCCGTGGCTCGGTCATGTATGCAGGATGGATCCCAGTTCGCATACGAAGGTATCGTCCGCAAGGTAAACGAAAAGGGGACGGCCCAAGGAAACTTGGCACAGAACGTTGGAACGCGAACTACATGCACAAGGATTCACGGTGCAGACGGCAACGGAAGCAGCGACAGACCGGAACCACTGGCGTGAAGTTGTCTTCGCCTCATGTGCCACCCGGCACGGAGAGGGCTGAGTGAGTGAGTGAGTCTTTAACTACGCAATTTGACGTAATGCAGGGTGATTTAACATGGATAAATATGAGAAAAGTCTGTATGCCATAGTTATTGCCGAGACAGAATAGGAAATTCGGGTGCGTGGAAACAAATTCGCTTAGATACGCTGTTATAAGCATCCCACTATAGATTACGAATAAATCGAGAAATCACGGAATCTACATAACATTTTGGAAATTATTTAAGTGCATAAGAACCAAACGTAGTACTTATTAACGTAAGGCGTGTCCTTTGCACTAGGTTAGAGTAATCAGTACGAATTGATCCCGCAGAGAGACGTAAATGATAAAATATTACGCGACAGATTCTTACCTCATCATCGTGTTCCGGTGAATTTTCTGAGGACGATTTACCTGGCAACATCTCACCATAGATCAGATGGTAATCAGCCTCACAAACACGCTGAAGTTTTCCGTTCAGGTAGGCGATGGGTGCTTGATAATCGGTGCACGAACCGCAGAATACCTGCGGAGGTGTAAATGGACAACGAAGGGTATAAAATTTGATAACACTCGAAAATATGCAGGGGAATGGGTGGGGTGTATTGCTTCGGATGACATGAAGCGAAGAGAAAAAGGCGGTGATTTGCATCAGAACAAAACCAAAACCGCTCGTTATCATTGATAATAAAACAACAACCAATCAATGTCACTTTCAATGATGGACCATGCATGGAACTGCGCAAAACAGAAGCGTTAGTGGTGATATAACCTGACCTTGACAATCGGGACACTTCGGATCTAAGTTTATACAGTTTAATACAAGGTGTCACTCAAACATTTAGCCAATTTACTATAGATAAACGATTGTAATTCTGAGTATATTAATCTAAGGGGAGAAACTTGTATTGATAAACACAGAAATGAGGAAGGTCAAGGGGCTTTGTTGAGCTATTATAGAAACTCAACTAAAACAAGACACATGTAACAATGTGTAATATTCGATAGCAGATACAATTGAAAACAGACGAACGTAATACGTTTGGTTCTGTTCGCGTTAGTAATGTAAAATTATCCTTATATTGATTACCATCCACAGTAGATAACTGAAATATGTATAGAACTGAGTAGTTTTACATTAAACCAATGTTCAAATACCGTAAATAGAACTCAAGCGCTGAGAATTTAAAGGATCCATTTGTGGCTAGAACAGTGGTGAAATCTTGTACAACGTACAAATTGAATGTATGAGAAAATGTTAGGGACCGGTCGATTTATCCGTGCCCTGAAAATGAAACACGACGGCGATCGGTTCGAGCCGGTTGGGGTGACGATTCGCTTCTGACACGGAAGTTTCGTCAGTCAGAACAGCGAATGAAAGTAAACAGCTTTGAGTGGCCTACCGAAATCTTACGTGTGATGTGTCATGTAAACAAACACCAGTGCAATTGGCTAATTTACTCAGCACAACGTGAAATCGGCCAAGGTTATTGACACAGTGTTGTTCTCATGTGACAAATGTGTATAAAACTAAAATTCGTTGAAAATTGTGCAGAAATCGAACATGAATTAATGTTTGTCCGTCGCATTACCGAGTTTCATAATGCGAAGATTTCAGTCCCGTCTATTTCCTTAATCGCCTCTGTTCCAGCCTTCGTAATTTCAACTGCCTCTATGTGCAGGCGTATAATAAAAGGCATAAGTGTAGGCCACAGGACATCAACCTTTTCCAAATCCGCGCTGTGTCTAGCAGATGTTGAGCGAAATCGTAGTCTTTGATAATCCGACTCATTTTGCTGAGAGTTCTTTATGCAGCTCTTGAGTTCTTCATACCTAGTATGAAGTTCTATTGCTGCATATTTATGTATACAGTAAAAGCAATCTTTGCACTTGTTCCTATACACACAATAAGTAGAGATATCTGAAGTTAACTTATCTTCGAACTGTACCAAAGCTGACCGAAGAGTTCTACGCGTCATATATGTCACCCTTATTGTCTGTGTGCACGGATGTGCAATCGTGCAGCATTTCTGTGCTGTGCGGCTAACATCGTGCTAAATTAATTGGCCTACGGTAGCAAGTTGCATGCTGAAACACGCTGTAGTCTCCCTGCCATTTCTATTTTCATTTCCACTCTGGTGGCTCTTCATTTGCGGATAAATCTGTCGAGGCCTGGGCAATCTGACAGTAGCTTAGCCCACGTGTAGTCTCTGACTGTGCGGCACTTTGCCTGGATCAGGCTTGTGCTTTCATACCATACCATACCCTTATTGTCTCTCATTTAAGATGGTAATTATCACTATACAAACCCCATGCATTCCGTAGCTCACCAATTTATCTTTGTTTTGGTGTGATGTATTCCACCCAGTTTAACTGGTGCCTTACAAAACTCTCGGGATAGCCATCGTCCCAAAGCCACTGAATAGCGGCGTCTTCATGAATTAAAATTTCCTTTCTACATGGTCACTATAAAAGTGATCGAATCCATGAAAGATGGTCGATACCGTCTCGGCTGTGCGAAACATGAACATCATCACAACGAAAAAAACATGGTTCTGGTCAAGTTGTGTTAAATTTAACTTTTACGGTTGACTGAGATTAGCAGGAGTAGCAACATCCATTCAAGCATCATCATCATCATTTGTGCAAACGCATGCAGTTCTGACATAACGATAGTGAGTATTTTACGAATCATTTCTCCACAAGAAGCGAAATATGCCGAAAATAAATTGGCTCGAAATTTCGAAAAGTGGTATTAATTGTTCACCAAATATTTACGAGAATATGCCTGTGCCTCACACACACACACCGCTTACCTGACCACATGCTCGACAGTGATGTCGACGATTGAACACGGTGAACTCGGTGCTGCACTCGGCACACATGGTCGCCTGCTCGTCACGAATCCATTCGACCGCCGTCGATCCGGTGGTGGCAGGCAGGTCCTGTGAGGGACGAGAAAACAGGCACAAAGAAAGAAGGGCGTTCGGTGTAGGGTATTTGGAGATGGGCGGCAATTTTGCACAAAATTTGGAAATAAAGTGGCCATTCGTCGTAAAAGTTACGAGGAAGATAGTAGTCTGCGCTTTCACGTCAATTACGGTGTCACGAAATCATCTGAATCAGTTGTTTTTGTTGTTGGTATCCTTCGATCGATGTCGACCAAAGATGTACAGCACAAACGCGTGGCGACTTCATGTATCACAGCGATGAGAACGATACGCAGTAGTGGGTTGATCGATGTTAGTTGCACACTTTCGGCGTGACACAAAATCTGCTATACCCCCATCTT
>JACCGJ010000559.1:38008-50832 GCA_013407085.1 Atriophallophorus winterbourni | reverse complement strand
TGAGAGCAGGAAACGTCACAACGTGCAACTAACACAATCGCTAACTCGGATTTCAGAAGCGTTGCATGAGAACGAGTCGAGTGACACCATGCTCGCGAACAAATGGACGACGTCAATCGCTATTGAATGATGATATGTAATCCGCCAAGATTCGGCAAATGAACGGTTGTCACGAAATTGATTGTGACAAATCAAATCAAAGTAAGAACCCGTAGAGACGTGATGATCAGAGTGTTGTGTTTGCATAAGATTAACTGCAAGGGTTGCTAAGGAGTATATATCGGGCAAACATCCAGGGAATTCAGTACTAGTATAATTAATTGGTAGGCAGCTACGCAATTCTAGTGAATATCAATCACTGATAAGAGATTCAGTACTAGCTGAACACGTGCTGGACACAGGTCACACAGCGTTGATCTTGACAACGTAAAAGTGATAAGGTGGGGAATAAAACCATACACGCTCACGCTGAGGCGGTTGAGATAACAAAGGCTGGTAAGAATGCTGTCAATAAGGTGGATGGGGCTGATATCTCCACAATCTGGCGTGCGGTCCTGCAGCGGATAAACATTAACGTGCGTAACCCCTAGTGTGCGCACCGATTACACAATCGCGCTAATCTGTCAGCAGATGTCATTCACACCTGCCAAGACTAAAACAATTAAGGGATTATACAGCACGTATTGGTGGTGGTGCGTCAGTTGATATTGAACGCGCCTGTCCTTCTTAACGAGCGCAGAACCCACCATGGACTGTGCAGTTCTTAACCAGACTATGATTGGTCAGGTGAATGCAATTTAAGCTTGATCTCTGTTCGTACTGACACCCTTGGTCTGACGAAGCTTCTGTGTCAAAAGCGAAACGTTACCAATAAACTACTCTCACCGATTCATTACAAATTTTATTTTTTCATGATTATGATTCCCCGATCGGTCACAAACATTTTCCATTACATTGCGTGTGTGTAGTTTATTTATTGCCATGTGAGTTGTGTTGAGTTGGCTTCGTGGGTGAGCTAGATTAACTTAGTACAGGTTGCACTCTGGGATGAGTTGGGACGCTATTTGGAAGGGAGGGAGGGAAAACGAGGGGAGGTTGACGTGGCATCGAGTTTCCGCAAAAACTTCATGAACAACGTAACAGAGTTTAGAACGAGAAACATGCGATTGATCTGATGTCATTTCGCAACCCTAGGTGGCATAGCGATGCACCCAGTGGGAAAAGATTTGGAGTTCCATTGTGTTGAGCTTAATGAGTAAACGTTCGTGTTATGTTCACTCGCTCATCCGTTGCACTCAATTTTTAGTGACGAGAGGAAGCAAAGGACGAATGGTGCACAACATTGTTGACAATAAATGGGGTGTTTCTCTCACAGAATGAATATGGTCCGCTGACATCAGGCAAACAACTTTGTGAGGTGGTGGAAATGCATGCTGGAAAAACGTGCCATCATTCTTCAACTACGCAATTTGACGTGGATAAATATGAGAAAAGTCTGTATGCCATAGTTATTGCCGAGACAGAATAGGGAATTCGGGTGCCTGGAAACAAATTCGCTTAGATACGCTGTTATAAGCATCCCACTATAGATTACGAATAAATCGAGAAATCACGGAATCTACATAACATTTCGGGAATTATTTAAGTGCATCAGAACCAAACGTAGTACTTATTAACGTAAGGCGTGTCCTTTGCACTAGGTTAGAATAATCAGTACGAATTGATCACGCAGAGAGACGTAAATGATCAAATATTACGCGACAGATTCTTACCTCATCATCGTGTTCCGGTGAATTTTCTGAGGACGATTTACCTGGCAACATCTCACCATAGATCAGATGGTAATCAGCCTCACATACACGCTGAAGTTTTCCGTTCAGGTAGGCGATGGGTGCTTGATAATCGGTGCACGAACCGCAGAATACCTGCGGAGGTGTAAATGGACAACGAATGGTATAAAATTTGCCAACACTCGAAAATATGCCGGGGAATGGGTGGGGTGTATTGCTTAGGATGACATGAAGTGAAGAGAAAAAGGCGGTGATTTGCATCAGAACAAAACCAAAACCGCTCGTTATAATTGATAATAAAACAACAACCAATCAATGTCACTTTCAATAATGGACCATGCATGGAACTGCGCAAAACAGAAGCGTTAGTGGTGATATAACCTGACCTGTTTCCCATGGCAATCGGAACACTTCGGATCTAAGTTTAGACAGTTTATTACAATGTGTCACTTAAACATTTAGCCAATTTGCTATAGATAAACAATTGTAATTCTGAGTATATTAATCTAAGGGGATAAATTTCTGCGGAGAAACTCGTATTGATAAACACAGAAATGAGGAACGAAAACAAGACACACGTAGCAATATGTAATATTCGGTAATGCGTTTGGTTCTGTTCGCGTTAGTAATGTAAAATTATCCTTATATTGATTACCATCCACAATAGATAACTGAAATATGTATAGAACTGAGTAGTTTTACATTAAACCAATGTTCAAATACCGTAAATAGAACTCAAGCGCTGTGAATTTAAAGGATCCATTTGTGGCTAGAACAGTGGTGAAATCTTGTACAACGTAAATTGAATGTATGAGAAAATGTTAGGGACCGGTCGATTTATCCGTGCCATGAACATGAAACACGACGGCGATCGGTTAGAGCCGGTTGGGGTGACGATTCGCTTCTGACACGGAAGTTTCGTCAGTCAGAACAGCGAATGAAAGTAAACAGCTTTGAGTGGCCTACCGAAATCTTACGTGTGATGTGTCATGTAAACAAACGCCAGATCAATTGGCTAATTTACTCAGCACAACGTGAAATCGGCCAAGGTTATTGACATAGTTGTTCTCATGTGACAAATGTGTATAGAGCTAAAATTCGCTGAAAATTATGCAGAAATCGAACATGAATTAATGTTTGTCCGTCGCTTACCGAGTTTCATGTGAAGATTTCAGTCCCGTATATTTCCTTAATCGCCTCTGTTCCAGCCTTCGTAATTTCAACTGCCTCTATGTGCAGGCGTATAATAAAAGGCATAAGTGTAGGCCACAGGACATCAACCTTTTCCAAATCCGCGCTGTGACCAGTGTCTAGCACATGTTGAGCGAAATCGGAGTCTCTGATTAGGGACTGATAATCCGTCTCATTTTGCTGAGAGTTCTTTATGCAGCTCTTGAGTTCTTCATACCTCATATGAAGTTCCTTGGTTGTATGTTTTATGTATACAGTAAAGCAATCTTTGCACTTGTTCCTATACACACAATAAGTAGAAATATCTAAAGTTAACTTAACTTCGAACTGTACCAAAGCTGACCAAAGAGTTCTACGCGTCATATATGTCACCCTTATTGTCTGTGTGCACGGATGTACAATCGTGCAGCATTTCTGTGCTGTGCGGCTAACATCGTGCTAAATTAATTGGCCAACGGTAGCAAGCTACATGCTGAAACACGCTGTAGTCTCCCTGCCATTTCTATTTCCATTTCCACTCTGGTGGCTCCTCATTTGCGGATAAATCTGTCAAGGACTGGGCAACCTGACAGTATCTTAGCCCACGTGCAGTCTCTGACTGTGCGGCACTTTGCTTGGATCAGGCTTGTGCTTTCATACCATACCATACCCTTATTGTCTCTCATTTAAGATGCTAATTATCATTATACAAACCCCATGCATTCCGTAGCTCACCAATTTATCTTTGTTTTAGTGTGATGTGTTTCATCCAGTTTAGCTGGTGCCTTGCAAAACTCTCGGGAAAGCCATTGTCTATAAGCCACTGAATGACGTCTTGGTGAATTAAAATTTCCTTTCTACATGGCCACCATACAAGTGATCGAATCCATGGAAGATGGTCGATCCTACTCGTCAGCATACCCGTCACGGCTGAGCGGAACATGAACATCATCGGTTGACTGAGATTAGCAGGAGTAGCAACATCCACTCAAGCATCATCATCATCATCAATTGTGCGAACGCATGAGGTTCTGACATGACGATGGTGAGTATTTTACGAATCATTTGTCCACAAGAAGCGAAATATGCCGAAAATAAACTGGCTCGAAATTTCGAAAAGTGGTATTAATTGTTCACCAAATATTTACGAGAATATGCCTGTGCCTCACACACCGCTTACCTGACCACATGCTCGACAGTGATGTCGGCGATTGAACACGGTGAACTCGGTGCTGCACTCGGCACACATGGTCGCCTGCTCGTCACGAATCCATTCGACCGCCGTCGATCCGGTGGTGGCAGGCAGGTCCTGTGAGGGACGAGGAAACAGGCACAAAGAAACGTCTATTAAAGAAGGGCATTCGGTGTAGGGTATTTGGAGATGGGCGGCAATTTTGCACAAAATTTGGATATAAATTGGCCATTCGTCGTAAAAGTTACGAGGAAGATAGTAGTCTGAGCTTTCACGTCACGAAATCATCTCAATCAGTTGTTTTTTGTTGTTGGTAGGCTTCGGTCGATGTCGACCATAGATGTACATGACAAACGCGTGGCGACTTCATGCATCACAGCGCTGAGAGCGATAAGCAGTAATGGGTCGATCAATGTCCGTTGCACACTGACAGCGTGACACGAAATCGGCAGCAGTATCTGCTCCACCCCCATCTTGTAGATGATGCTTTACATAGTGCCTGTTCAAAGGAATCGATCTGTTCCAACAAACAATGACCACCAATAACGAATTTTCATTAGGCAGATTGAGCAAACAGCTGCGAATAAGTTGAGTGATGTAATGTAGCGAAGATAGTTTGGACAGCAAGTAATGGTTGAAGTAGGTTCCATGGTTCTTGTTGAGGCGACATACTACCCGGTTGCCAAGGCCAAAATAAGGGGTTAGCTTAGGGGACCCCACCTGGAGCCTTTGACTCAAAAGTCTTCCCCTCTCTAGCCTCTCTAGACCTTTTTTCCTTTCATCATGTACCCTCTTCATGGTATACTTGTTGGCACATCGTCTGTAAAGACTTGTGTAATAGTAATAGTAATAATAATAATAATAAGTCGAGCTGCTGTTATTTCTGGTTTGTATCGTTGGATGTCGACGGTGGACATTTTTATTAGAACCGTATGTTGATTTCATCGATCAGATTCCATCGTATGTAGACGTAGTCCGATATTGCAGTAGCAATCTCCCCCACAGCAATAATCGTTTGGTCCGGTGTGGCAGTTATAGCTCAACGGAGCTTAAACTGACGTATTTTACTGTCACCCAAAGGGCTATTAAGGTCGGATCTATGTCAACAGCATCCACGCACCATTTGCAAGCGTCTTGTACCGCACGAGAGAAGTGAATCTTCAGGAATGCAACCACTTTCCATTCTACAGAAGTAACCCAACAGGCGGGTGATAATGCAGAGGTAGAAACCGCATGTCTTATAGACCTGGTAAGGTGCTCCTTACATTGTCTACCCACGCTATGCAAATAGGGTAAAATTATCCATTTTCACACTGGTTCCCCAAAAGGTTTTTCACGCCAACGCATTGAAGTTCAAGTTAAAATTGAATTAGGCAACCGCAAGAGCGAGGTCCATTCTCAATGTGTGATGCTTGTTCTGCTAACTTGAGCGACAACACCATACCTGTGATTAGTGTGCCATATTGTGGTAATATTCCATCAGGTTGAATGAGTTGCAAAGGTTTGTTTTCAAATGTACATGATATTTACTCTGGTGGAGATAACGTGTCGTTTTCAACACCGAACGCGGGGCACTCCGAAAGTTGTCGAATGCCGCCAATTTACCAAGTACTGCTTATTGCCGTGAACTTGTCACTCCCGAATCGAACTGCGTAGTCATGCGAGACGGTGTGGAATAGGAAATAAGCATCGACCATAGGAGGCCCACAATATTTATTGCCCGCATCCAACTATTGGATCAGTTCAACTTTCGAGTGCTCTATCAAAACAACCGTCAGAAATACAGTTCCAGAAAAGAAGCAATTATATACTGAGAGAATAAGGACGCTCAATCATGCGCAACCGTTTAGAAAATCGGTCAACTTTGTGTGGCGGATGATGCTGAAAATCCAATTACGCTACAAGCACAAAATCCAAGCTCCTGGAAACGCTGTCCTTTAGAAAATCACATGATTCTCAGCACTGATTCAGGTGCGCTGGCAATTAGGTCAACAGCCGCGGAAACAACTAACGTAACTTGTTACACACACTGGACAGTCGGTTCATGTCCAAACTTTGGTAATCACGTGAAACCATTATTGATTG
Organism: Atriophallophorus winterbourni; assembly: GCA_013407085.1. NCBI lineage: Eukaryota > Metazoa > Platyhelminthes > Trematoda > Plagiorchiida > Microphallidae > Atriophallophorus > Atriophallophorus winterbourni. The sequence goes on along the minus strand of JACCGJ010000559.1, from coordinate 44,595 downwards.
TTTCACTGTGACCAACACCCGCTGACATTATCGCGTAGATAAGCACTTTGTGTGGTTGTTTCAGGGTTAGCAACATTTACAGTTGGTGTTTTTTTGGCTTTCGTGGATTTTATCAAGACCAGTACCATTGCTATTAATCCTAAGTGTTCGCAACTAAAAGAATGTGATGTCTAGCCGAGCAGCCAGGGGAAGGAGAGCAACTTCCGTATGGCTTGATAAGGATAAACGTCAGCGTTTATTGGACAAGCACCGTTTGTCTTTTGGTAGGACAGTATGACGTTTGGGTCTCAAAGCGACTTATTTTGTTTATCTCACAGGGATATAAACCACTCATTTTTCTAACTTATAGCTGCGTCTAATTTTCAAATGGGTGCATTGAGAAATTTGAGTGCGAACACGACTGTTGACGAAACACTCCCAGCATTCAATCGCACTTGCGTTATCGATGCCGTGTGACTACCAAATTTAGAGAGATAACCAGTATCAAGTTAAAAATGTAAGCAAACTAACACCGTACGCATAGGCTCTCTCTCTCTAAGATCAAAGCGACATATGAAGCTGAAAGTTTGAGAAAAGTACGGCTTCGAAGTAAGAGAAATCAGACCACGTGAACGAACAGAATTAGTAAAACCGGTGAAACATACCAATCCATTAACGTTATCACCGTTTTCTGCATGTGTTTCACGCATGTTTTCCTCCTCGATCGCACTTTGAATAGCGTCCCACCAGCTTTTTTTCTCCTCGTTATTGCTAACAAGAGTAAATGCATCACAATTTTTAATTCGAAAAATTGACCGATACGCTTGAATGTTTAGCATTCTAAGGTTGCGTTTTTCGTGTAAGTCTCGGTGAGTGCTGATCGCCCTTAACTTGAACAGAGCGTTGACAGCGATCAGCAGGGAATAGGAAAAAACACATGGTAAAACAGCAATCTATAACTCTGCGAGAATTTCGATAGATGTGACGGTCGAAATCGTGGACTTGGATACGAATCGTTTGTAATAAGGAAAACATAACGAGACAAACCCCGAAAACGGCTAATAACCGCCACTCAATCGGTGATTGTTTTAGTATCATGAGGCACATAATAAGACCGAAATAGTCTGTGTCTATCTCCTGGTACATTGCCACCATTTCGTCGGAATTGCTACCAATGCTAGCTATATGGCTATAATCGCGGGAGCCTGGAAACTTCGAAATTGCAGGCGTGCTTGTTGAATCAGTTGGTTTCACCGCAGCCCCCACGATAAGATGATTATGATTATATTTGCACAATCGATAAGATATAGTGCCGTTCAATAACATTAAACAATGAATGTACAAAGCGCGAAGGGGGGTACTAAAGCGTTGACTCGGACATGCTACTACCCGGTGCATCCACTGAGTTGGGAAGGATTCGTTATGGGGTCCCACACCAGAGCCTTTACAACACCACGGCCAGGGTGAAGCGAGAGAGGTTCGCACCTATCGGTGGCCGGTGACGAACGAAGCGGTTCATACGCCCTTTTCTGGGAATTTCCAGTTCGGAGCCCGATAACACCGTTGATAGGTTGGTGACTTCAGTTTTTGCCTGTGCACCATACAATGTCCTTGGATAGGACAAGGGGCAGTGACTTTTGGAGCGGCGAGACACATCCGCCGCGTCGTGATGTCATCATTGGATTTTTGTGGCTTTTTATAGGGAGAACGCTTGCCAGGCGAAAACCCACCACGCCCTCAGACACCACCGTCGAACCTTTCGCTGATCTCGGAGAACCGAGCCCACCCAGCGGGCACCACGTGGAGGTATTTCGGCAAGCCAGCCCTACTATAAAATATAAACAACGAGCGCTATACACGCGCAACTTGCTTCTCGTGGGGTGGGGTGGATCGTATAACATGGGTTTCACTCCAAAGTAATACCCGGTGGAAATCAAAATAATTATGACCATCTAGGCAAAATCGCAAGTTGAGGTCATCCATTGAATCACCACGCCAGTTACAATGGTATGCTTCAAACTCACGAGAATGCCACCTGTACGCATAAATTTTGGGCTCTGATTCGAAAACTATGCGGTATGCCAATTTCATCATCTTCGCCAATTTGGGACAGCTGTAGAAAATAAGCGGACTATCATTAGACGACGATTCATTGAATACGTGATTACATAAATGATTAAAACCAAGTGGTGTTGAGTGGTTCATTGGTTTGGAATGGAAACACGTTTCAGCAAATGCGACATATCTCAGCTAGTCATGTGTTGATCAAGTTAGCCCCGTCAAAAAATTATGAAAATTCCTGAACAGACTAAAGTAATGTGTTGCTCACATTCCCATCCCTTACACACCACTACCGGTTTCTGGCTGTTCGCCATCGTCAGGTGGAGAAAGTAACATTAGGTTCAGTGAGCGTCGAAACAGTGGATAAAGGGTAAACAAGGTTATATAACAGTGGCATACAAGCATAACTTTGTTTACCACTTTATCACTGTTTCAAGGCTCACTGAACCTGATCTTACTGTCTCCACCTGACGATGGCAAACAGCCAGAAACCGGTAGTGGTGTGTAAGGGATGGGAATGTGATCCGGAACAGACTGTCCACTATTAGACTGACAAACTGTATTTGGAATATCAATGAAATGGAAAATGAAAATGACAAATCATCACCTGAAACAATGCGAAACTTTTCATTCTCGTTTATCCTTTTACTAAATAGTCATTTTGTCGTCGTTAGTCCACCCGAAAACAGCAACAAACTCAACGTGGTGATCTACATCAATATTTGTATCACCAAACGGGAATTCATTTGTGTGATGGTGTGTAAACAAATCAATTGTGTTGATCGAAAAAATACATGGAACTATAGTTTCTTCTCCTATAACCGCCACGAAACCTGTTCACGATGGTGATGATTACAGAAAAACATTACTTGTTTTCAAACTCCAATGGTTTTTTTATTTCGTATCCATGTGCAAGATCTTGTAATTGCTCACAGCTTTATGTAGTATGCTGCTGGCGTCGGGCAAATGTAGCAATTATCCCTAGCGTTCCTAAATTTGTCACAAGCAAACATAGGACAGCTGTGATTTCAGCTTCGATATCGCCCCCAGCGGTGATGCAGCTCCTTTTTTTACTTTTGTGCGGCTGGCTCCACGGGTGGATTAGCCGGCTTCATTGATGTCTCAGATTGAGACATCACCATGAAGTTTCTTGGGGATAGTGTACAAGTGATGTCCCCAGCACCACTTGGTGTTTGTTCGAGTACACCTCTCTAGCCTTTGCACAGTCAAGTGCAACCAACCGACAGCAGGGAGTTGCAGGGATACACGCGCTGTGCGCCAGTATCTACTAACGGGCTCTCTCCGGATTTTTCCTCGGGTTTTCTCCCTACGCCTTTCCCGCAATCGGGTGACCCCCAAGGCATGGGTGTTTGTGAGTCAGGGTTTCCTCCCCCTAGATTGATTGCCAGTTAGTCTGACGAGCTCCATCGCCGGAGCAAACTGGTTTTAAGAGGCGCCCAGTCCCACCCTCCTTTCGCCCCTTCTCCTGTCAGTAAGCAGCAGTTCCGCGGGCCTTTGTGAAAAGCCACTCGTGCAGCCGGAGTTGGACTTGGTTGTCAGAGGCTATTTGAGACTCACGCCACTTGGGAGCATTTATAGATAGTAGGTGGTCATTCCTACTACCACCCCGCTGTTACAACCTGTGGAACCTTTGATGCAGCGCCCTAGGTAGGTGAATCTGTCAGTCACTTCCAGTTTATGGTTTTCGATCGTCAAATCAAGTGTTGGGTCTGTCCAATCCTGTAGGAACACTTTGCATTTTGACGGAGAGAAGTGTAATCCATACAGCGACAACTGATCAACGAGTAGATCCAAAGCGCTTTGTATGGCGCAAGCATCCTCTCCGAGGAGAGCAATGTCGTCAGCATAGTCCAGATCCATAACTCGTCGACCGGGGAGCAGGTCTATCCCACAATTCGGTAGCTGGGCTGTTGCTGCCTGCATGACATCGTCAATCGCAAAGTTAAATAGGAATGGGGAGATCGGACATCCTTGACGAACCCCGCTGGAAATGGTAAACTGCTTGGATAAATCACCATAGGCTTTGACTCTGCCGGTGGTGTGGCAGTACAGCTTCTTGAGCAGGGTTACGTACTTCGGTGGGACACCATGGCGAATGAGACAGTCCCAGAGAGCGGTTCTGTCAATGGAATCAAAGGCTGCTCGTATGTCAAGAAAGACGATAATTGTTGGACGCGCGTATTGGTAACGTTGCTCCAAAATTTGGCGGAGCGTGAAGATTTGGTCCACACACCCGCGTCCTCCTCTGAAACCAGCCTGTTCTTCTTGATACTCTGCTTCTCGGTAGCTGTTAAGCCTGGTCAGGATGATTGATACAAACAGTTTAGAAACCACCGGTATGAGACTGATACCCCTGTGATTACCGCACTCTTTCCTCGACCCTTTCTTGAATACTGGGACCATGGCTGACGGTCCCCACGCGCTGGGTACGTTTTCCTCGTTCCAGATCTTTCCGAAGAGCACTGCACAAAACGTCGACACCTTCAACGAATAGTTCGGCTGGTAACTCGTCTAAACCAGGGGCCTTGCGTCGTCTAGGCTTTATTATGTGTGAGCGGATTTATGCCTCTGTAGGTGGTCCCTGTGGGGCCGGCCACTGAGTGGTGGAGCCACTTGGCTGAGCAACAGAGAGTGGTCGCGGTTGATTGAATTGGCTAGCGAAATGTTCCCTCCAGCGGTCCATTCGCCTTTCTCTGTTGGTAATCAACGACCCATCTGCTTCCGTGATGAGTTCGCTCACGCTGGGCATTCGGGGTCCCGTGGAGCGTATAAGCTGGGACAATTTGCGGGTGTTGCCAACTGCTTGGGCTGCTTCCATCTCGCTTGCCCGCTCTTCCCACCATGATTCTCGGTCCGTTTTGAGGCTGGTCTTCAACTGGTGGCGAATTTGCCTGCGCTGTTCATCATATCTTTCTCCCGGAGGTAAGGAACGCTGTTTGTCAATTAATTTGGCTGTAGCAGCAGATATCCAGTTGGAATCTGTTCGCTTGGATGTTCCACAGCTTTCCAGGCCAGCATGATACATTGCGCTTTCGATTTGAGCCTAATGCTCCTCAATATTATCGGGATGGGGTCCGAGTGCATTAGATAGGGCCGTTAGATAGTTCTCTGCCACTGATCTATCTGATAGTTTAAGCGTATCCAGCCTCGTGATATTTTTCTTACGCAATCCGCTGAAACGCATAGTTAAGTTTGCACAGACTAACGCGTGTTCTGATGATAGGCAGGTCGACCAAAATGATCTGCAGTCTTGCACACTGGAACGCCATCGATAACTGATCGCAATGTGATCAATTTGTGTCCAGAGTCCTGTCGAGGGGGATCTCCATGTTGCTGACCGTTGTTTGGAATGTCGGAAGTTGACGCTGCGGAGAAATAGGCGGTGCTCAGCACATAGACTCAGCAGGCGTTCACCGTTGTCTGATCGGACGCAATTGAGACCATATGGACCACCGAGGTGTCGTTTACTTTGTGAGAGCCGGCCAACTCGGGCATTAAGATCGCCAGCCAGGATGACAATATCCGACTTTCGTGCTTTACGCAGTAATTCTTCTAGACTTCGGTAGAATTCGTCTTTCGCTAAATCAGCACTGCAGTCAGTGGGGGCGTAGGCTGCGATGATGAAAAGTGCACGAGTGTTCTGCTTGTTTTGACTGATTTTGCATGAGCTACGAAGTCGGACGGCGCACAAACGGCTATTGACAGGTAACCAGTCAATCAAGGCTGCCTCGGCGCGTGAGCTCAGGGCAATACCAACTCCTGCAAGTCCCGCTGCCTGGGCCTCTTCATCACCAGATACACGCCAACGGAACTTGACGCCGGTATTATTCGGTGAGCATAGGTTTATCACATTAGTATAGTCGTGTAAGCGCGTTTCTGATAGGCAGCAGATGTCTACTCTCATCGTTTCTAGTGTACGAGCTAATCCAGCCTGTTGTCCTGTTTGTCTCAAGGTCCTCACGTTGAATGCAGCTAGCTTGAAGGGCATACGGGGTTTCAAGAAGTGAGCACTCTGGCTTGGCTGTTCTGTTTGGCGAGCTTGAAGGAGCATTTTGACGAGATTCATTGCTTGTGTGTAAGGAGGGGTGTGGGATATAAGGATCGGCATGTGATGTAATGTAGCGAACGTAATTTTGACAGCAAGTTGTGGTTGAAGTAGATTCCATGGTTCTTGTTGTAGGCGGCATACTACCCGGTTGCCAAGGCCGAAGTAGGGGGTTAGCTTAGGGGACCCCACCCGGAGCCTTTGACGCAAAAGTCTTCCCGCAAGGCAGCAGGGATTTTTCCTCAGGGTTCACTTTCGAAGCCTTTTCCGCAATCGGGTATGCCGGAAGGCAGAGGATGTTTGGAATCAGAGTTTTCCTTCCCTTAGATGGACTGCCCTCCCAGGCTAACGAGCTCCATCTGCCCGGAGCAAACTAGTTTTGAGGCGCCGGTCACCCGCCTTCGCCCTTTCTCTTGTCATTAGCCGCATTCCCCGCCACCTGCAGGCCAGGAGCTGGGTTTTGGTTGTCGGAGGCTTTTTG
>JACCGJ010000559.1:5523-37008 GCA_013407085.1 Atriophallophorus winterbourni | reverse complement strand
AAGAACTGTTATATATATATATATATATATATATATATATATATATGACGTGTCAGTTTTACAGCCGTATACAAGTGATACCGAACCGATCTAGGTATATATATGTATATATAGATAGAGAGAGAAAGAGAAATATACACATTCCGTGCCTCAAAATGCTTCAACATTTAAATCTGACTTATACCTGAAAATTCCTAATTGAATATGACTCTAAATCATTGAAATTCATTCTCAAAATGATCCCAAAATTCTGTAATATAAAATATTTTTCGAACAACTCATATAACACAGACAAAAAATATCAACGTCAAATAGAAAAACCAATAAGATTGATATACGATACCTTCATATTCTTCAAAATCGTTTCCGATTTCACTTGATAACGGCCCAGCGGACTAGGTGGCTCGGTGAGAACCAAGTAACCGGAGAACTGTTAAAAAGAATAAAAAAGGAAGAACAAAGTCAGACACAACGGTCTGGTTTCAGTTTCACGATACTAGCGGGGTTTCAAATGTATGGTTAAAAAGATTTAACGGCTGTCGAAGAGGCTTCGAGGTTTGATGGAAATGAGAGTCCGCACATACTCATCGGATGCTTAAATCACGACGAAAAACGATAAGCCAAGCCTATTGCACGGAGACTTGCATTTGAAGTAGAGGGTAATTTTTGAGTCTGCTAACCGATTGCAGTCAGATCGTCAATTCAAGGAGCAACTAGATGAGGAATTAGACTTCGTAAATCATGAAAAATATGCCACTGACACTAGTGATAAAAATGAACGGAAAACGGAAAGTTCAAACTCTCCACCAAATATAGTAGGCATTTGGATAAACTCCTATTGAGGTTAGTCGGGCGCAAAGTTCGGCTTCGTGAGAAGTTTAATCACTGCCTGCCACAATATTGATGCAATTAGGCTTCGAAATCTGCTAAATACATTGAAAGAATTTCTTTTTCTCATGTACACAGAACTATACTTCCGCATCATACATGAAACGAAGTCTCAGTTTATGATCGGATAATTATAAATTTTCAACGCATTCTGTAAAAATCTGGAGTATAATAGATTATGAACAGTTTTGCAGTGCTCACATCCCTTGCACTTACACACCGCAACCGGTTTCTGGCTGTTTGCCCTCATCAGATGGAGACAAAAAGATCAGGTTCAGGGAGCCTTGAAACGTGGGTAAGTTTTAGACAAATGTATACTTGAATGCCACTATTATTCAGAAACAAGAAACCAGTTGGGATGCGTATGTGCAGTGGATGTGAGCACTACAAAACTGATCATTTCTATTAATTTGATCGTTTGAATTAGATCCACTGTGTAGATCGGTCATTCGAAAGTTGCCTGTGTCAGTCTGATTAACAGATTAAGTTTAAGTTTAGAAACAGTTGGAGAAAGCAATGTAGTATGCTGTTAGAAATGCGGCAAAGGGATGCACGGTGTTTCACATAGCGGAAAATAAGAATTAAACGATTTTCCGATAGATGTAATGGCCCCAGTCAAATTTGGAGTTATGGCAGATTGTATTAGTCATGTAACGAATACAACGGTGCATATCATTCAATGAAGCATCGAATGCATTTTAAAAATATGTAAGCAAAATATCAGAAATTAGAAATCTCGATTTGCCCTCATTGTTGGCACAAATCCTCATAACGCTGTAAGTGAAAGGAAGCGACGGAACCGAAAGAAATTCACAGACCATCGAATAGAGCACTTTCTGGTCACATGTCAGTTCCGATTCAGAAATTTCGTCTGACTAAAGCTGATAGTCAAATCAGAAAACACGAATAAGTAGCACTCCAAATATCGCTGCATGTGCTTGGCCTTCGCAGCAAGTACGAGATCAAGAAATAGTGGTCAACGACGGTCTTTTTCAAATCTAGTTACAATGCGAATCAATCCATTTTAAATGTTATTTCAAGCTGAGTTTGGTCATCTCTGTCGTTTAACTACCGTACATAACTTGACACCTTATTTGAAAGAACTCACTAAAAGCAAATGCCGGTCCATTGTCGGTTTGTTTATTGAACGACGCGAAATTTTTTTGCATGGTCCTTCGCGCAACAATGGTGGAATTTCGTCAAATGTGAAATGAAGACCGTCGATCTTGTTCAAGGCCAAATGAGCAAGTGAAATCTGATCCTGTTTAAGGAAATTGTGTAAATTTACTCTGTGTATGGATCACTAGAACAAAACAACCAGTCAAAGAGTTAAGGACTGTGGCATGCTTAAATGCGAGCAGAGTTGGTTTAATTAACAGTAATGAATTATCATGATGCGAAATAGCATTAAATATGCGCAATCAATGATATCGAAAGCTAATACAATCCAGACAAAATAATACAAAAATAATTTAACAATATCAGTCACTAAGGATAAGACAAAGCTAGTTTAAATGAGAAGGTTTGTTTCCATGGTTAAACATTCCTTCATGAACAGAGTATTCTGCACAGGCTTCGCCAAGTTTATGTGGCGGTGAGGTAGAATGACTCATTTCTGAAAATAAATCAATGTCAACGTCTTGAAAAAGACTTTTTGTATTAACCATAGTAGCATAAAGGACAAAGATATGAGCAGAAAACGGTCCTGCGCTTATGTTTTAAATAATTCGTATTTTTATATAACTATATTAGTAGCTGCGCAGATCAGAAGTCTGAAGCTAACAACAGTGCGATTCCAATATCAATTACGGATATATCAAATATCGTTATTTATATTTAATTATAAATTTTAATTTCGTCAGAAAGACTTCAGCCTTAAAATCAATCAGTAAAAATATTTACAGATTTCAGATATAGCGACTATATATCTATACGTCGAACGAGAATTTTTAATTTTAAGAAAATCTGCTTCGAAGTGACGTTTTTGAAACAATTTTACAGTACACAAACTTAGGGCCGATAACTTTGACCCTCCGAACTCACACTAATGAATCCCATTTGCAACAAAACATCTAATTATAAACTAGAAGTAATGGTTAACTGAACTTTTTGTATACGAAGTTTACCGATCTTAAAAATATCTGTGAAACATCAAAAAGTTTAAAACACAAATAAAACAAATGAAGACGATGTAATATAAGAACAATGCGAACCACAAATGTTTACCTGTCGTATCATTTCTCCCTCAGAGTTTAGTAAAAGATTGCTGAGGCATTTAAGTGCGCCTGGTGAATGTATAAAAATGACAAGCAAACATACTTTCTGTTTCTTTAAAACGTTCGTCATGTTCCGGTAATTCTTGATGTAATTCTAACTCGAGGAAAATATAAACCATGTGAAACTGACTCACTTGAAATAAGCAATCTAAATCGGGTTAGCGAACAATGCACCCCAAAATACATTCCGAACACATCTTGTATCCGTTGTTCTTCAAATTGTGAAGTTTCCTAGACGGAGAATGGAAACAGAAATTGTAATAAAATTCACATCAGGACGGAAAATATAGATTATAAAAACCTCTTGCAAAAAAGGTGGATAGTGAAAATAATAGTAGTGATACATCGGACTGGAAACCGATCAAATATATTTTTGAGCAAATTCGAAATTCTAGTTAATGCACTGTGATAATTACGCAATAATTAGTGATTACAGACTATCGAGATTATTACCTCGGATTTCAGACATTTTTGACTCATGTAATGAACACGTGGAATTAGCAATGAAAAATCTCTACAAGATTGACAGCAAATCAAATCTTTGCTTAGTGTTAACAAGAATGTTGGCAAAACCTAAATTAATAGACAAACAGATATTTCAGCTCAATAGGATATAATTAAGTTTACTGTAAAAATATAAATACAAAAAGGAATAAAATTTTCCCAAGATATATTTCGGAGATAACTTACGAGGCAGGATTTGCAAAAATCTGAAAAATCTTTATCCTTCGATAGAATGACTGCCAATTTGTGAAAGTTTTGTGAATATCGGCAAATGAAACTTTGATAAATATTCATATTTGGAAATCCAGTGCTATTTTTGAATACCGAAGGAAGAAAATGCTTAGAGTTCCCCTCAGTAATTTCATTAAAATCGTCAGAAATATTTTGATGCAATGAATACAATAGTGGAATATCTTTGAATATGTCACACAGAGCTTGCGTGTCTCGCCAGGTTGATTCAGGTATAATTTGATCACTGATAAGCTGTGAAGCGATGAATTAATAATTTTATACCTTGAGGATACGGAGAGATTCCAACAGTCTCTTCTCATAATTCACCATTTCGTAATGAATCCGTTTAATTTTCTTTTCGAGTTTCTCTCGATCATATGTCAGCGATGGACAAGAATCAACCGAAGTAAGATTTGAATGATCCTTATCATTTTCAATTTGTATTTCTTTCGGAGATTTTAATTCTGCTTCATGAGTAGGGCCAAGGGTTGCATAAACTGTAAATATATAAAAACAACGCAGAAAAACCTTCAGTTTTGCCACCAGTTTCACCAGTTTCAAGATCCTTTAGGCTTGATAAGAATGAAACATAATCGGGATGCAAAACAAGAACTTTCACTTGAGGTTCATCATTGGTTGACATTCCGAAACCGCGCGACGTCAAATAAATAATTTCAAAATTTACCTTAAAACGTTTAAAAATTTATGGGATTCATAAAAACAAATTTTGTGACTACAATGTTGATGTTCAATATTATATACTAAAATTATACATTTATTAGAAAAAGGAAAATCATATTGAAAACGTGAATCTGTTTACTTCATGCTTGCTTATTCGATGTGCATATTTATCAAAACTGATTAATAAATCCAGTTGAAAAACTGTTGTTAAAGAAATATTCGCGTATCTTACTTTACCAGGAATAAAAAAACCAAAAATGGAATAAGCGGCCAAAATATGTGATTAAAATTTATAACTAAAAAAATCGCTATATTCATCTCCATTAAGTGATTTTGACTGAAGTGTATAATTTATACGCTGTTCGTTGCTGGAGCAATCAAGCTATTGAGTGTGTGAAATGTTAATTAGTAAATTGGGCTGTTTTATAATAAGGACGAATTCGAAGAATCACAAAATAATTATATTTATCTACGTGAAAATGTTGGAGAATATTATAATTAAACAGCGAATAATTATAAATAAGTAATTGAAATTTTTTCGCGAGGATTTTATGGAAACATTCATGTTTTCAGTTGAGTTCAGTTCAGTTTGCACAGGACAGTATGTGGCTAACGAGTCAATCGAGCGTACAGAATTTCTTCGGTGGAAAGCTGCAGAAAAGCAACCACCACTACCAAAGCGTTTTTTCTTATTGTGATTTGGATATCCTCGACGATCGCGCCGCCAAGGGATGAGCCAATCGACCGTCCAGAATTTCAGTCTGTGGAAAGCTTCAAAGAAGCGCCCACCACTGCTAAAGTTGGTTCATTTTTCTCTGGTATCCTCGTCGTATGCGAAGGTACGTCCGATGTTTTCCAAGCCGTCCTTTGGTCCCAGAATTTGTAGCTGGGACTGAGAAAAACGGAAAGGGTTTCTCTTCACCAAGCCGGTGAGAGGTTAGCTATGGAAAATTGGTGCGTACATTTAAAACATGACATTTAAAACGAGGCATTATATAACAGGATTTTTTTAAATTGTGGTCAAGACCATATAATTTCAAAATGAACAAAAAATGGACAATTCTGACGAAAGACAACCTGTATATTCACGGGAAAAAGTCTGGGAAAAGCCCAAGCCACAAGGCATCTAAACCCCTTTTGAATGCACCTATTGATGTGCAAGCTATTAGTTCCTCAGGCAGCTTGTTCCAGAAGCTTACCACTCTTTCACTGAAAAAGTGTTGCCTAAGATTCAGACGGCTGTGTTTTTCGCGAGCTTCAATGTATGTCCTCTAGTTGAGGGGTTGATCGCTCGAGAGAACAGGATTTGACAGCCCTCGTCGCCTAAGCCTTTCAGGATTTTGAAAGTTTCTATGAGGTCACCCCGTAGACGCCGACGCCGAAGGGAGAAGAGACCTAAAGAAATTAGACGTTCTTCGTAGGGTTTCCCAAACATACCTTCAACCATTTTGGTAGCCAGTCGTTGGACTCTTTCTAATAGTAATATGTCCTTTTGAAAGAAGGGGCTCCAGGCTTGCACGCAGTATTCTAAATGCGGCCTGACAATCGCCGTATATAAAGGGATAAACACTTCCGGCGTTCTACATGTCAGAACGGATTTAAGCCTAAAGAGTTCTCCTCTAGCTCGTTGTGCAGCGGTGGCACACTGCGCAGCCCATTTGAAGTCCGCTGTTACGACTATACCCAAATCCTTAATCCTCTGGATAGATTGAAAGTCGATCCTACCGTTATTCGCAGTTACTGTAATTCTGTCGACTGCTGCAGACAACAGATGACATTTACTATAGTTCAGAGGAAGATCCCAATCCTGCGACCATTTAATGACCTTTTCAATATCTCTCAACAAATCACCGTGATCACTGGATCCGGTGAATTTGACATCATCAGCAAACATGTAGCAGGGACATGACAACTGCGATGCCAGATCATCGATGAAGATCAGAAAGAGTATTGGGCCTAATACTGAACCTTGTGGGACCCCACTGGTAACTGTTGCGAATTCAGAGGTAGTATCGCCTACACGGACCTGGAAGGATCTATCACGAAGAAAACTGGTTATCCAGTCGTGAAGCTTACCAGATATGCCTTTGGCCGAGAGCTTCATCCCTAGGAACCTGTGACTAACCGAGTCGAACGCCTTACTAAAGTCTAAGTAAAAGACCTCTACCCGTCCGCCTTCATCCAGTGTCTTAGAAACTCGATCTAAAAAGCATAAAAGATTTGAGAGACACGACCTTCCTTTAAGAAAGCCATGTTGAACCGTGCTTAATGATGAATTGTGCACGAGGTGGCTGCACAATCGATCCCTGATAAGTCTCTCCAAGGTTTTACATAAAACACTAGTCAAGCTTACCGGTCGGAAATTCTTAACTATGTTTGCGCAACCTCCCTTTGGAATGGGTACGACAATGGCTTTCTTCCAGTCATCTGGTAGGATGCCTTTGCAGAACGATTCGTTATATAACTCACATAGAGGCCCTGCTAGTACCTTAGATATTTCCTTTACAATTTTAGGATGCACATCGTCAGGTCCGGCGGATTTATTTCCGTCTAGATTCTTTAGGACACGTGCGACATCATCCGTGCAAAAAACTACTTCGCTTAGTGAGGCACCCATTTCCGTATTAAGAGTTGGGACTGAGTGAATCGCATCCCCGCCATCCATTCTGTGTACGCTTCGAAAATAATCCAGCGAAGCTGCTGCCTTTTCGGGGTCAGAATTGGCTTTCTGGCCATTGTCTAATATTAGGGTACCTATGTGCTCCCTTTTCTTACCCTTAGACTGAACATAACTATAATACTTCTTAGGGTACGTTTTAGCAGATTTCACCGGGTAAGTTTCGTAGCATCGCTTAAGCTTCCGTTGTAGCTTTATTGTGTTGTTCCTCGAAGCCTTATAGCACGACCAATTTCTATAGGTTGCAAGGCTGTGTATCTCCGCCAGTGTCTGTCGCGCCTAATAATGTTGCGTCGCACCGCAGGAGTCCACCAAGGTGGCTTGTTCTTTAGCGGTATAGGTCGAAAAGGACAGTAAAGGTCTTGAAGAAAATATTTCCAAAACAGCTTCAAATTTGATAACAGAACGCGTTTCAAGTAATTGACAAAATTTAATAACTGGGAATTATGCACAAGATTTTTCTTTGCGCGAAATTGAATCATCTGGAGGTTATGTGACCGAATGCATTATTGCGCATAATCGGGAGAAATTTCTGTAATGATTCATGCAAATTCTAACAAGCCTCAACCAGTAATGTTTCCAATGGAATCAGCAGATATATTTCATTTACGCTTTAATCCTGCCGTATTTCTTAGCCAAATATTTTTCGAGAAAACCTTAAAATTATTGACAATACGCAAAGAGCGCAATGCAAGTTGCACGAGTAAATTAAAAATATATTTATCTCAGGTAGGTTGAATAGAATATATCATCAAATAACGGCGAATTCAGCGAAATATCGACAACAGATTCGTATTGGTTGCCAGCACAATACTTTGCAACACAAATTTAAACATATGCACGTTCAAATCACAAACAATCTAAAAAAGCTCAAGCAATTCTTTGGGGCAGTAAATAAATTTGCTGACGAATCCAATTGGAGAAGGTTTCCATTTACACTTCTTTCATAATAAAGTAGGTAAGTAATGTATAATCTAAAGTGTCAGGTCTACGATATGAGGTAAAAAACACTCAAACTGTTTAGCTTTTCCTAGACCCATATTATCTTTTACAACAAATAGGTCAAAATAAATCATTATGTTTTGATATATTACGAAAAATTATAGATACAAACTTCATTGAAATAAGCCAGAGTGAATAATATTCTCCTTGATATTGATGATATCTCTCTTCCAATTGACTTACAATATGTGATCTCACGTCATAAGACATTCCGGTAAATTGTGTTGTTCGCTTGCCTGCACAAATACAGCATAAAACAGCGAGCTCCAATTCTTCTAATATTCATTGTCAAATGATTCACGTCTAATATATCAGAGAAGAAAATTAGACTGTATCCACACTTCGGCCTCCAATATCTGCACGAAACCCAACATTATTCCAAAGCAAAGTTGATTTTGAAGCAAGAAGCGTCACACAATCTACGCAATCTTAGATTTATGCATCAATGGACACGATAACCACTGTTCGTTTAGATAGCTAGCCTTCATTAATGCATACAAAAAATCTTAAACTAAAAAGCGGTTTGGAAGATCCAAAGTTGCAGAATTCAAAGTATGAGAAACAGACGAAGAAGAAGAGGAGGAGGAGAAAGAATAGGAAGAAAGAGAAACAGAAGTGAACTTATGTGTGTACAGAAATTTTCAGCCAATAAATTTATTTCTGAAGTACGTTAAAAAGTGACATGCTTGGAATCGCGCGAGCCAGATTTCGACAATATGCAACACAATAAATAATGTAAGTGTGCAAACAGTATAAATTTCCATCCAATAACCTCTACTATATCGTTCATATACACAAAGAACAGAAGTGGTCTAAGCACCTAGCTTTGCGGAACTCCACCTGTGACGTCTATTTTACTAGGGATGATGAGGCCGACGCGTACTTGGACGTGTCTATCAGTAAGATTGTACGTTATTAAATTCAGCAATATTCGTGTTATTCGCTTTCTTATTACAATGTCATTCTACTTGCGGGAATATAGCTTTGTCTTTTTCATAAAGAGGAGTTTCAAACAAACCGATTCCAAATTCACTGTCTACTTACGTAGAACTTCAAAAAGCCAGTTGATCGTAAAATAACGATTTATTTATACCACAATAGTGAGATCAATTACAACGGAGTGAACACTACGTTTATTACACATGAAATCAATGTTTCTAGAATGTCTGTCGATAATATATCGATAATGACTGTAAATATTAATCAACGTCTAAACCGATCAATGATTTGAAATGCATTCACTGATCAATAGTGGTGTCTGATTTTCGGCTAATCAATGATTGAGAGTGTTTAATTCATTAGAAGCGGTGCCTTTTAATACGAAAAAAAGCAAGCAGATTCATGTTTGGCTAAATTTGATATCACATCGTTCTGCAATTTTTATTTTTTATTGTTCAACAACCTATTGGAACTCAGTTCGAAAGTAAAACTTCAAACACTTAAGAAGGGGACAACTTTTCTCTGTATCTTAAAATCTAATTCTCTAAGGTATAAAAGTCAATAGTTAATGAAATATGAGTTCAAAAAATTGATTCTACAAATCCAGCGGTCTCAAATTGGGTGAGGTAAAGTGACGCAAGTATAAACCTGTGATCCGTGAATGATGAGGAAATAAAATCTACAGTGATTATCTTTAGTGGGAAATTTCCTACTCCACCTGGCGTATCTATGCTGGTCCACCATTGGGAACTCTCTCCATCTCAGAAATTCGGAGGACAATATAATGAAGGAATCGTTGCCCTTTAATACGTTCCAGTGAATTATGTTGATGTACCGTCTGTAAAAACATTTGACAACGATTAAGATTTCCTAATGTAATTAGCCGAACAATAGATACCCAAAGTTATCAGTACTTAAATAATTTCATGAAATTCAACTATAACAGCCTGACCCAAGAACTTTGAATCTCAGCGCACTATTGTAGCTGCTGTGAAACGAGATTGTAATGATATCGCACGAAAGAACCGATTAATTAACGCCTAGAGAGGCTATTCGAACTGATACCCATGTGAAAACCAGAACATGCCGCTTTCAACCGAATTGGACCAATAATTAAAATTCATTGCTCCAGCACAACAGTTTCCAACAAATGTGAAACGTTTGTGGAACGAAACGACAGGGTTTTGTATGATATGTCTGCATCACTGAGACAAACATAGTTATCTTAATACGCGTTGTCAGTTAACGAACGGATGCATAATTTTGTGCTCTGATGCTTTGGAACATTACTCGTGACTCGCTGGTTATATCTGGATCATTCTTACACCAATTGATTTCGCTTGAAGAGATCTATTGGACTACTTCGAAAGTTCCTAATTTCCAAATAGCCGTGGACAATTTGTGCGCGTGTAAAATTTGTTGAAAGATCTTCTGCTGCATTCAACAAGCCGTATTTCCTTTGTCTGAGATCAAATCTACGGTCACCACGACTGTTTCACTCGGTATATTGCATACAATACATTTCGATACGTTTCCACGCGAACCTCGCAAATTTCATTTCTCAACCGTACATCGATCGATACGCGCGTAGATGTTTCCGTGCAAGCTATCAAAGCACACATTCAATGATCAGACGACATTGACCTCAACTGCTAACGGATGTCAGGACCTAAGAAACTGAGCGTGATTTGTATCATATTTGCAAAAAGAAGGTAAGTGCGGAATCGGATGTCGTCAGATGTTATATGTGCTAAAATATTATACACACGAATTGCGATAGAGTTTTGACTAAAGAGGCGGTAGTTTTTATTATTAATGCTGAAATTCCAAGCGTCTTCAGAAAAAAGCCGTTAAACGCTGAATAGTTCAGTTATGCGAGAGCTAGCTGCGACTCAGATGTTAGTCAGCTGAAAATTCGAAGGAGAGTCTACTGACTGTCCGTGAGCAAAATTCCTCTACATCCAAATCTAATACTGACATATAAACAAATTAAATGAATTTCAGTGTAATCTGCACCAATGCGGCGGAGAAATCCGTGACACTTTTATCAAATAGGAGAACTCACGACATTGAACAATGGTACCAGCTGTGTTAAATGATGGATATGAGCTCGATACTGCCAGCCTCAATAACCCGCCTAAGTCGGCCCCCCAATTCTCCTCATCTTGAGGAACCGCGTTTACTGAGAATAACTCTCAAAAGCCAAAGAGAGATGAAAGACGTTCTTCTAAACTTTTTCTTGCGCCGTACCTGTTCACAGACTAAATATCGCATACATGCTGTTATTTCGTGGTGGAAGAGGAAAGGAAATTGAAACAATGGGAAAACATATGACCGACTAAGTGTTGTTCTTCTTGGTTTTCCCGAACAGACTAACACTGCTTCGGGAATTACGATACAGCACCACGATTTCAAACAGTGGTTGTTCGTTACCAACAGCCTCGGAGCGCACTAATCAATCGTTGTGGACACTTTTAGAATACCTCGGTCACCAAAATATAAAGGTAACATGCCGAAACCCCTTGAAATAAGATTTTTAACAAAAGGTAAGATGAAATCAATTAGAGCTAACTGGAAAACAAATGATAGAAATCTCCCGAAGGATGTCAGAATGAGTAACCACAGACTTTCTACGCCGAAACCACCTAATGAACGACGGTTTTAGGATTAGACGAAAATCCGATTGGAAACACTGCGGCAATCCCAAACAGCGACCGATGTCCGGCTCTCAATGGGTCGGAGAAATACACGAGCTTCCAGCTCTATCACTGTATACGAAAACCACAATGCCTGGTAAACAAACTAGCTGAACTATAGGATCTCTGTAATGAGCACACACTCGACGTCATAGCAATAATTGAGACATGGTTTCAACCTTACGTGAGCGTTCGTAAGCTCTCTATCCCAAACATGACCCTATTTCGAAAAGACCGCTTAAGTACATATGGTGGAGTAGTTGTTTACCACCACGACCGTTTATACAGTATCGCAGTTACGGACACTGAACTCAACCTGGAAGACAATATATGGTGAAACTAAAAGCTCGAATAAGGTGAAAGTTGCATCGTTGATGTTGTTTAACGTTCACCATCATCTTCGGATGCGCATGACGGAAAACTATTGAGAGCAATGCAATACGTGTGAAAACAGCGCAACTCGCAATTGCTGATTATGGGAGACTTCAATCTGCCTCAACTATATAACCGAGTAGATCTCATAACCCGATTACTAGACTAAAAATTTCGCGAACTGTTCAATTATATTCCCTTGTTTAATCATGTTTTCGAATATACACGACAACGAAATTTGCAACAGACATCTGTTCTAGACCTAGTCTTAACCTCAGAAGCCACAGCCGTTAAAGATGTTCAGTATCACCCTCCGCTGGGTCGAAGCGACCACCTTGTTCTGCTCTTTCAATATGTGTGCAGCGCCAGTAGAATTGTCCAGCAAAAAACTAAATAGTAAAGTGGATTACATTGGTTTGAATGAAACAATGGTAGCTTTCGATGAAGATAATATAAATTTCAGTTATCCAGACTCGCATTGCACAACCGTGACATATTGCATTATTAACATGATACATTTCAATTCTAAATATCTTTCGAAACATACTAGCAAAGATCCACACTTCATAATTCGCAGTCGGACTAGAAAATGTTTGACAAAGTGAAATTTGACATGGGCTATTCACAATGTCGCTAGAACTGATTAAAACTGGGCAAACTTTCGCGAATCGCGGAATCAAATGACAAATCTCATCCGAGAGGGCACACAATATCACCAGCCCTAGCTGGCAGTGAGGATGCAGCGAAATCCCAAACAGCTTCATCGAACTGTTAACAACACTACGAAACTGAAATCCGGTGTTTTTTCGATCAGGACAGATAACAGACTAACTGATTCTGTGCTCTCTCGCTTTTGCTCTCGCTAGTTTTATTCACAAGTTTTTACCCCCACGGATGCATTACAATCATCAGAATTGTCAGCACCAATTGTGCCACAGACTATATGCGAAATATGCATCAATTCTGAAATAATGCATCAGCACCTGCGCATGTTTAATATCAACAAGTCCCCGGGAGCTGACGGAATCACTCCCGCAATCCTAAATGTATGCGGCAATCAATTGTGCGAACCACTTTGTGATTTATGTAATGACTCTATAAGGGAAGGTGTTGTACCGACTGACTGGAAAAGAGGAATCATAACACCCATCTACAAAGGTGGAACTCGTTCAGACCCAGCAAATTAACGCCATGTTACACTGCTTCCAGTGAACTCAAACGTTATTGAGTAGATTGTGTGGGAAAGAATTGTGAGTCCGCGTTAAAGCTAACGGAGCCCTAACACAAACGTTCAAAACCACCAGTGGATTCCCACAAGGATCTGTGCTAGGCCCGCTCCTGTTTCTGTTGTACATAAATGATATAACCCCTCTCATATCGTCCAAAATGGTCCTGTTCGCGGATGATATGAAAATTTGGACGCCAATAAGTTATATAGAGGATTGTGAGAAACTGCAAATGGATTTGGACAACGTGTCGAATTGGGCGGCCATGAATGACATGTCATTCAACATAAAGAAATGTAAGATGCTCCATCTTGGCTTCGAATAACGAACCATCACTGTAATTGGCTCGAAATCTATCCGCCCGAGATTTGTTCCGTATGCGATTCACTCTCCTGCAGATAACGAAAATCTGGCTGGTGAACAAATTTTGGTTTGATTCGTCGGCCATTCTTGAAGAGTATTGGAGCACAGCACCCTACTGCCTACTCCCTGCTATTAGCCACACCCACTCTCATCCCTCACAATTTCTTAGAATTTCTTAATCCAATGAATTTATGTTTCCTTTTCAATCTTCCCAACCAAACTTTCCGTAAAAACATGAATTTATGCATATATAATTTATTTATCAATTTTTTATGACAACTTCATTACAATTCGCACCACTTTTCCATAACTACCTTCCATTTCTGTTCTTCATTTGTTCCTTGCATCCTTGCCATTAGTAAATCTTGACATAATTTAAATGAAATTTTATTTCTAATACACATTGAAAATTTTTTCTCACCTGCTGTAT
Source organism: Atriophallophorus winterbourni (assembly GCA_013407085.1). NCBI lineage: Eukaryota > Metazoa > Platyhelminthes > Trematoda > Plagiorchiida > Microphallidae > Atriophallophorus > Atriophallophorus winterbourni. The sequence continues at coordinate 22,723 of JACCGJ010000559.1, read as the reverse complement.
ATTCATTTCCCTTATTAAACGGAAAAAAATGTTTAAAAATCCCGCTCACTTCGGTCACTTGCACTGTTCTATTTTCTTTTGTTGTTCAAATTTTGATAAACTGATCATGTATTGCATGCCTTGGATGTCCAAGAATACATATTATTATCATTATTAATGTTCCACGGATAACAATTGGGAACTGAAAACCTAGCATAGAGCTCGTTATAAAAAGATCTTGGCGTGTGGATTAGCGGGAACCAGAAGATCACAGCACACTGCCAGAACATATATCGGCGGGCAAACAGATTGTTAGGTATCTGTCGAAGAATATTTGGAAGATTCTCTCTGGTAACGTTACCAAGGATAATGAATGTCTAACTTCGCCCTACGATGGAGTATGCGGTCGAGGTCTGGGCTCCTTGGCTGCGAAAAGACATTGCTCTCTTCGATAAAATCTATCATAGAGCAACGTAGTTAGTGACGGGTCTTCGCAATGTTCCATACACCGAAAGATTGCGACGTCCGGATCTATACGACTTCACCCAAAGTAGGATATTAATCTGACTTATAGAAATGTGTCTACCGAAGGACATCCACCAAAACAATTTCTCCATGTGTGTGATGGGAAAGTGACACGCGGACATACCTTATTTCTTTACGTTCCTAGTTCTCGCATTTATTGTCGGTGCCATTTTTTCGCCATACGTGCTATATTTCTTTGGAATTCCCTACCCTAGCATGTGGTAGACTCTCCTTGCCTGGCGGCGTATAAAGCGAAATTGGACTTACATATGCAAAAGAATAACATTCGTGAGCCTTACATTTGATATTCTCTATTGCCTTTATACTATTGTATTTTTCATGTTTTTATTCATACCACAATCCTGTGGTGTTGTAAAGTAATAACTTTTTTAACCATAAATCCTTGAATCTCGAAGCCAAAAAATTGTTGTCCAAGGAGCAACATGGATTTCGGAAGTCTCGTTCTTGCTCGACTAACCCATTGGAGACAATGGACAACTGGACGCAGGGAGTGGACGATGGTGGTTGCGTGTATGCGTGTTACTTGGACATATCAAAGGCGTCTGATCGCGTGGACCATTCTATACTCCTGAGCAAGCTGCACGATATTAATATTAATGGGTGCCTTCTTACCTGGCTCAAAAGTTACCTTCTTGATCGCAAGGCAATTGTACGTATCGATGGTCTGATGTCCGTGGAAATTGAAACCACTAACGGTTTCCAACAAGGTTCGGTACTTGGTCACGTTCTGATTTTGGTCTACATCAACGACCTTCCGAAAATTGTCACAGCCAAAATGTTTCTCTTTTCGGATGATCTTAAACTTTGGATGCGAATCACGTCAAGAGTGTATTGTTTGCGCTCACAAAGCAATTTGGATATATTGAACAGCTGGTCGGAGCAAAACAAACTTCCATTCAACTACAGGAAGTGTAAAATTCTGCAAATAGGCAAAGATTTCCCATTCTCATACGACCTGGGATCAAAACAACTGTAATGGACAACGAAAAAAGACCTCGGCCTATGGATTAGTGGAAGTCGTAAGAATAGCATGCAATGCGAAGCAGTGTACAACCGAGCTAGCCGCATGCTAGGTATGCTTAGGCGTGTTTTCGGACATTTTTCATGTGAGTCATTCCCCATGGTCATAAATACTTATATTCACCCAGTGATGGATTATTCAGTGCAAACTTGAGCACCATGGCTACAAAATGACATCAAGCTGCTCGAGAGGATTTATCACAGAGCAACTAAAATGGTTGAATGTCTCCGCAACCTACCATATGAGAATCGACTTGTGCATCTTAATTTGGAAACACTGCTTCGCAGACGGGTTTGATTTGATCTAATCCTAACTTATAAAATAATAAACTCAAAGATGCACCCTCTGTTGCTTCTTTCTGTTCCGTCAATATCGTCTTCCATACCGTTTTTCTGACCTGTCATTATCTTTTTGTTTTATGAACCCTTTTGCTTATTTCGACCTTCATTTGTTGCGCACAATTTGTCGTAATCTCGATTGCGTGGGACACTCAGACATTTGACCTTGACTTGATTTTGACTCGAGTACGTAACTTGGTACGTACTCGATATTGTTTTGACATTGACCCGGATTTTTACCCGGTTAACCCCAATAATTGAGGTATGATTTTACTATATTTGATTGACTGAATACAGTACCGCTTTTATAGACAAATCCGCGTTAGGTTCTGATATACCTGGAAATTTTGCGCGTCACTGAACTTGGGACGTTTCATTTATTGCCAAATACAATCAAAACCCTCAAAGACATTCATTTCCACTCCGGTCAAGGCATGTATCACGTACTCACCCACTGACATTTGATATTTAAAATTCCCACCGGAACTGCCTTCGGTTCTTATTTTCGGTGCGCGTTTGTTTCTCATGGAACTCCCTACCATCAGATGTTGTACAATCATCTAGTGAAAGGATTTTCAGGAACAAATTGGATATATTTATGCGTAGTAATTCCACCCTACATCCCGTTTATATAACATAATCTTTATCCAAACGAATATTTGTTCCAATCATAACACGACAATACATGACATTTTATTTTGTAACTACAAAACTGTCAATCATCCTAATGCCTCATTTTATTTTGTATATATATTTATTGTTCTTATACGAATATTATGTGGTGTTCTTCAGCTACAAGCTTTTTATAATATTAATTCTTGAATCTTGAGAAAATCAAATTAATCCAGTCTCAATATTAATTTGTTTCGAAACGATCGGGCGAAAAACATCACAATCGTTGAACGTGCTGATCGACATTAACGCAAAATTCACTCTAAGAGAAGCACTGTGTTTATGCAATTTACATTCCAAATCAAACCATTTCAACCACAGTTGACCTCAGTGAAATAAATGTCACGTCAAACCGCATCCACCAAACATTATTCAATCGTAAAGCTGGGAAGTCTCCCGGGTAGACGGAATAACTTCGCTAAATTTGAAGAAACACGCGATCATACTATACAAACCAGTCACATACTTGTTTAATCAAACACTGGCAAATGATGTAATTCCTACCGATTGGAAACGCGGTATAATTAATCCTATTTATAATGGAGAAAATAGTTCCGATGTTTCTAATTCCCGAAACGTTACTCTGTTACCATGTGATTTCCAAATAACTGGAGCGCCTCATTGTTGACGACCTAAAGAAACATATTGAAAATGATCAGTTGCTTTCGAGAAAACAGCTTGTATTTAGTCGGAATAATTCCAATTTATCTAATTTACTGATAACGCAGGATGATTGGACGCAAGCGGTATATAAAGGGCAAGTAATACACGTTAGCTACCTTGATATCTCCAAAGTATTTGATCGTGTTAATAATAGCTTACTACTGCAGAAGATTGAAAGTTGTTGAATTGGCTAAATGACTACCTAATAAATCGCACTACCCTGGTACATGATGACGGAGCATTACCAAAACCAATCCCAGCAAATAGCAGAGTTTCTCAAGGTTCAGTCCTTGGTCCGATCCTCTTTCTGACTTATGTGAATGAAATACCGGAAATTTTTCGGTGTAACATCTTGTTATTTGCGGTCAAAATAAAGATAAATCGTTGCATCCTTAGTCCAGAAGACTGTCTGCAATTACAAAAAGATCTTGATACGCTTCACAGCTGGTCGTTGAAGAACAAATTGCCGTTTAACGACAACAAATACATGCTCATGAATGTGGGGAAACGAGCAGATTTGCCATACCATATAGGCTCGCATCCTTGAAAATTGCAGTGAAATAAAAGATTTGGGTGTCTGGATATGCACTGGTTTTAAAACCTTACTTCAAACTAACACTGCCTTTACAAGGGCAACACGTGTCCTCAATCTACTCAAACGGGTATTTGTGAAATTTTCGCCTAAGATATTCCCAAGCATCACGAATACGAACTTCAGACCAGTCACGGAACACGGCGTGCAGTCATGGTCTCCGTGGCTCAAAAAGGATGTGGAACTTATGCAGCGAATCTATCACCGCTCAACAAAACTGGTTCTCAGCATCCGAAATGAGCCATATAATGAAAGGATAGCTCAACGGAATCTGTCCGACTTTCCATATCGACGAATCAGAGGAGACCTTATCCTAATTTACAAAATATTCCATACCCCAAACCATCCCTCACAGAATTTATTCACGCAAAGGGATACGAGAAATTATCGGACCCATGAATATCTGTTGGTGTTACCCCATTCCAGCCTAAACTAGTACCTTCGAGTCTTCGTGCCAAAAGTATCAATCGGCACTTCTAAGTGTCTAGGAGACTCAAGAATCGAAACGTTGATTGAAATATTGATAAATCCGGAAAATGCTATATAAAAATGAAAAATTTGTCCAACATGATCGGGTTTGGTGAAAGCATGTAAATGCTCCGTGCGCTTTTGGACCGAATCGGTAATCTCGCCGCAAGGGTGCTTTACAAGGAAACGCTTATAAAACAAAATCACTACCACTACTATCAGTCGTGGTTCATGGATACTTGATCGACTGTGTCCACGTCTTCAGTGATTCTAATATTCACGTGATACATGGGAGAAAATATATTAGGTTCACGTACTGTGAAAGCGCACTCGAGAGCGTAGGCCATGGTAAGACTTAAAACAAAATGTCGCTGTCTGCTAAACCCCACTTCATTGATGTTAGACGTTGAACCTAAGTTTCAAAAGTGCTAGATAATTGGAGACTAACGCCATTCGCAGGATCAAATTGGTGTTCGAGTATGGAGCGCTTCCGTACTGTTTTCATTATTTATTTAACTTCTATTTTGACTTTGAATTGACGTGCAGTTTGTTTAAATCTCGATCACGTGGGATGTTCTAATTTTCGAAATTTGAAATATTCCCGACTCGTGTATGTACTCGAAATCGACTCGGTTGACTCTTATAATTGTTCAATGGTATTCTCATATTTTAACTGCCTGAATACAGCATCAAATATATTGAAAAATCCACATTGCTTCTGATTAACCTGGGGATTTAGCGTGTCACTTTTCCTGATTGTCACATTTAATCAACATGGAGTTACGTCACAAAAGGCAACAAGTATCTCAGCCGCAAATGTAACACTAAACAGCGTAGTTTTTGTTGTCTACACAGCCTTGCTCGCAGCGTTTTTTTATCTCTTAATTCTGAAATCACCAACAATTCCAACACCAAGAATTTCATGACTTTTGGTTTACATGTCAAATTGACAAAGTTGCGGAATAATCATTCGCGCAGGTGAAGTATTGCACAGACGTGTACTTACACTAAATGTCTCTAAGATGCTTGTTGCCCCTTCTGCGCTGCACGGAAGAACACGACGCGTTCTCTCGCTGATTTCTAATTAACCTAATTGCCAAAGTCAACGATTAGTATATGACTGTGCGTCACTTCGCCTAGCTTCATTTTACCGATTGAACGGCATCCTACATCATGGGAGGGAGAGGATACTAAACGCGAAGAATCAAACCACGCTAGTCGAACAGTCACATATCATTGTTTAATATGAGAGGTGACGCATCGGTTTACTGACACTTAATCTCCAGACATTTAACCCACAAGTCACTTCATCCCATTTGATAACTTCTGAAGATTGCAAAATACGTTTAAATGAATTTATTTAGCAGGAGAGATATGCCATTGATTTTAAGAACGTCAATCTTTCTGTAGTGGAGTAACGCTGAATTGCTCGAGATGTCATGTCATGCAACGAAAAATATGTAAACTAGGGATGAAAGCAGATAATGAGGCAAACGATGATTTACGCCACATGATTATGTCGTTGAATGATGTAGTCGGCACATTTGAGATTTTAGCCGAATCTGTCTCAAAGTGAGAGGATGAACGAACTGTTATCTTAATTTGAATATACCTTTGTTCGAGGTCGACGAATTAGAGGTAGAAGAGAAAACTTTGCGCCAGCTGTATTTCCACCTGAAACCTGGAATAAGTATGAAGACGCAAATAGTGGTGTTGTCCGAACGAATAATGCTGTAGAAGGCTGGCATCATGCATTACAGTCACTCTTTGCTTACCAACATCCCACCATGAGTACATTTCTTAACGATTTGCGAAAGGATTGAAGACAGCATACGGCCTCAGTTCTTCAAGCAAGTGCTGGGGTTCATATCAAACACAAGAACTAGTATGCTGAAGTATGCGCCAGGACATCTCGAGCAATTCAGCGATACTCAACTACGGAAAGATTGACGTTCTTAAAATCAATTGCATATTTCTCCTGCTAAATAAATTCATTTAAACGTATTCTGCATTCATCAGAAGTTATCAAATTGGGGATTGAGTGACTGGGGATTAAGTGACTTGGGGGTTAAATGTCTGGGTATTAAGTTTCTAGGGATTAAGTGACCGGAGACCGACGCATCCGGTGAGGTTGAGCGTGCGAAACAGCAATGATGTAACAAGCTTTCCATGGTAAAATCTTCAATATAAAACTGAAAAATCCAATCATTTTTAAGGGGAATCTACCTTGACGTTATCGATTAAACCCCGGAAGGTCATTGAATCATTACCAAATGTCATACGAACATATTTTGCGTGATAAACATCAACGTTCGAAAGACGTAAAACCGAGGATGACAAATGGAGAGCAAAGTACTACACCCCGTTGAGTTTGTCAACTCCGAATTAAACCATGGTGATCAAGTGTGATGCAATATGGTTCACGTGTTATCTGGCGCACTTATGCTGACACCACCATACGAATGCAAAAACATAATGAGGCTAATTAAACGGTCGAGCGTACGGGGTCCTACCTTAAGCCGTTAACGAAATCATCGCGCAAAGGGTTCCAATCACTTGTACAGAGCTGGACTTAACCAATAACGCTTGGAGAACGAATCGCATGAGCGATACTCGATTTGGGAACAAGATCATTTTTGATGGAAGCTCGGGTACCAAGCTATTACAAGATTTGACACCACCGAGGCTGGGCAGAATATTAAACTGCTCAAGCTGGATATGATGCACCAGGTATGGTATGAAAGCACAAGCCTGATCCACGCAAAGTGCCACACAATCAGAGATGCACGTGGGCAAAGATACTGTCAGGTTGCCCAGGCCTAAAAAGCACTCCTAGGAAAAATAGAAAGCGGATGGAGTGATGCGTTCCAGACGTGCAATTACAAGATATGATGGGAGATTAGCGTGGAACTTTCAAGACAGTTTGGCCGAATGCACAAGTCAGCTTCGAGGTATAAAACACACACAAAATGATAAAGAATCGGCTTACAACGTACACCTTGATGCACATGAGGTATATGAATGTGAGTTTTATGGAGTTGAATGATGGACAGCACTGCACTTGCTTGCGATGTCGACTTAGACCCACCCAAATCCCGATGGTTTTCGGAAACACCTTCGAACAAATAGCGCAAAAACTTTCCGCTCAGAAAAAAATACGTCGCAATTGCTACACGGGACAAACAGGCGTTCAAACTATTCCCCGGAAGTCATATGAGCATAAAATGCTTTCCGTGATTCGAGAAACACAACAGGTATTCAACATAGACAATCTCTTGAGTAGATTGACAAATAATCATCAATATCGGGTTGATAAACACATTCACATAAAAATCGATAGAGATACTCGCTACGGAGCGAAACATCTTCAAGACCATCCAAACATCGAGCCGAGGGCTTTCCATAGAATGCCAGATTCCTTGTTTTGGCGGACCTGCGCGAGAACGTGAAACAATAAATGAACGAAACAAAATAAGCGGCATGTATGTTTGGCGATACGTTATCAGGGGTGGTAGACAGGTTTACTGACACTTAACCACCAGACATTTGATCCCCAGACATTTAACCCTCAAGTCACTTCATCCCCAGTCACTTAATCTTCAGTCTGTCAGTTTGATAACTTCTGAAAAATCCGCATATCTTAGCATGCTTCTTCTTCTTCTGTTTGATATAAACCCCAGCACTTGCTTGAAGAACTGAGACCGCATGCTGTCGGCAATCCTTTCGCAAACCGTTAAGAAATGTCCACATGGTGGGATATTGGCAACAAAAGAGTGACTGTAATGCATCATTCAACGGCACAATCATGAGGCGTAAATCATCGTCTGCCTCATTATCTGCATTCATCCCTAGTTCACTTATTCTTTGTTGCATGGTATGACATCTCGAGCAATTCAGCGATAATCAACTACGGAAAATTGAGGTTCTTAAAATCAGAAGTTATCAAACTAGGGATTAAGTGACTGCGGATGAACTTGGGGGTTAAATGTCTGGGGATCAAATGTCTGGTGATTAAGTGTCTGACGATTAAGTGACCGGACACCGGGAGACAAATTATATGAATGCGAAATGGACGATCCAGTGTGTGATGGATCACAGAAATTGACGGGATATAAGCAGTGTGGTTTTGCAACGTCAATATCTAGCCGCTTCGCACCGTGCTTAACACCGATTCTACGAAGATGCAGCAGTAATAATGGAACCAGTTCAATTGACAAAGGCAAAGGCAATAGACGTAATTGTCAATCAATAAGAAAACTCAATCAAGACAACAAGTATTATCACACACAACATCATAATCCGTGAATTCACAGGAGTGTTGCGCATCAAGCGGGCATCGCCACAAGGACGTCTGTCTTATCGGGACTCAAACATAGCTTTGTGAATGCCATTCGAGACTTTGTAGAATCATCAGAACAAAAACGAACGAACGTTTTATTGCTACCAATGTTCAAGACTGTCGCAAGGAAAAACCATTCGTGCAGTGCACTAAATCAACAAATCACATGGTCGGGGTCAATAGGTAATTTGGTTTTTGATGACACAACCAGCTGGCTGATGGCTGGGAGAACAAGAAATACCCATGACATATGGATCGACGTCACTTTCGGATGGGTCCGATTACCGAGAGCTGCTCAAACATTCAGGTTAACGGGATACACGAAACCGCGGGGTAGTGGGGAGGTCGGTGAGAGTGAGAAGAAATGCCACTATGAATACACTGGAGTGGGCAACCAAGAACACCATCATCGTCAAAATCAGAACGGCATTAAGATCCAGCGCCAGTAATTAGCAGAGATACATACTTGGGGGATGGTGTAGAGAACGGTTCAGATTAAAACCTTTGCCAACACGCTGCAGAGGAAGGTACAAACGATTGCGCGCCAAACCAAAACCAAACACCGGAGAAGCAACTTACACTAGACGTCCGATTCAAATGACCGTTCCGATATTCCCCAGCCAGCGAACGCATCGAGCTATGTCTGGAAACACCAGCGGCCGGAGGCCGCTCTGGTGGCGCGCACGAGAAGCTTTGATTCATCAGCGATTGACTGGATGTCGGAGCGGGACTTTTCGGCATCAGGTTTCGAGCCAACGGTGATTTGAACTCCGTGTCATGGTCGATTTCTGAGCGCCTGGTACTGCCCTCGGTGGACATAACATCCTAAAGAAAACGTTAGGGGAAAAGGTGATTCGATCGTAACGTGGACCTATAAATAGAGGGTCGTACCAGGATTTATGAAGTTTCTAAATCAACAAGAAATATCCGAAATGTTGCACAAAAAACACTTCATGACGAGGTCACAGTAAACAGAAAAATAATCAAAACAACCGGGATCTCGATGTTTCCTTCTTTACTGAAAGAACACGACAGTGGACCTTGAAACGAACACTTGTATCTCAGGGATTGGATGTTGTGTGTTCGCTGAGCTGGCATGGTGGCAGTAGGACGTTTCGTCATCAAGCTAGATGACATCGTCAGCTGAGCTTCTTGCGAAGTGTTCGTAACCATCGTGTTTTCTGATTGTTCTGTTCCTTTCCTCGTCATTAGTTGTTCTCAAGGTCACACCTCTTAATGCTCCGTTCCTCATTGGCCTATACATGTCGTCCAATTGACAGTGGACCTTAATCTCGGTTTGTTTATAGCTACAGCAAATAACGAACATGTTTCGAAAGCCAAAATACTGCTTACGTCCGTAAAAAAGAAACCGTGGAATATAATCATCGTTTAGTGAACAATCACAGGGCATTGAGATGAGATAATCATTGAATTCAATTGGCACTCACTTGGTCCGTGCAGGGGCATACTCCCACCATGATGTTGTCACCGAAAACACGGCCGTTACGGCTCAGTGCGCAACGGGCTTGCAGTTTGTTTTGATACTTGATGTGCATCCAGTTCCCGTCATTGGTAATCTGACAAGAAGCAAGGTGACATTGGTGACAGAGTGGATGTGACACGGCTGCTAGGTGCCCTCGACCAAGGTGAGGTCAAGTGTAAAAGGGTAAGACAAAGAAGAGTAACGAAAAAACGAAAGAATCTGGAAAAACATGGACTTGTCCAATTGATTAAATACATCGGATCCCGCTCTGAAGAAGATAAGGGGTCACGTTCGTACCCATAGCAATTGTACTTCGTGACCGTGTGCGGAGGAATTACGGTGTACAAGAGTGCAATGGGAGACCGATGGCAATACCTTACTCCTAGAGCAATAGAAGAGTGAGTACACGTGCTGCTCAGTTCACGAAAGAGGGAATCTAGCGGGTAAAAATAACCACGTAAAAAGGATGTAAATATGCCTACCAAGATTCTTTGGTCTCTCGTCAAGTTCCCCTACTAGATTGGTTGTTTGACCTGATGGAAATGGCACAAGCGCTGGAAGAGGTTGGTACAATGCCAAGAATCGGAATTTCTTGTTAACTATTCATGAGGGGGATCGAGAACCAATTCAAGACGTTGATTTGACACAAACGTGTGGGTACTCAAATCGTTTAGGAGTACAAATGTTTTGTGACGAGTGCAAGAACCGCCGAACACGAGGTTTGGAGCATCATAGCAGTTGTGGTTAAATGCGATAGAATAGTAGAGTCAAATAAATAGAGGCTATCTTGCATTGGTGGCGAGCTCAAAATCCGGAGAAATAACTTCGTTTACTGTGAACCGGTAATACTCTGCTGCATGTTGTTATGCCGTGATAGATCGGTCGTAAATGGGCTGCACACGAGAGCACGCTGTAATCTCACTGTCAACAGCAGTCTGGACAGAATCGCAGCCGACATACAGTCTTAAAACGTGGCCGAGCTTCCGGTAAATGCATCGTGTGTGGATGAAATCACAGGTACGGATCCAGGCAAAGTACCGCCGAGTCGTAGATTGCACGTGAGCGAAGATACTGTCAGGTTGTTCAGGCCTAGCCACATATGAAAATGAAACTGGCAACAGAAGGGCTGTGAGACACCGGCGTGTTTGGGCAGTGGCTAGTTAAGTTAGAAGATGTGTCAGCTGCATGATTGCGCATACGCAAATGTACATACATAAACGATAGCATAGTTACATAAATACGGGCATGCATGCATACATACATACAAGTAAATCATAAGCATTATTTATTATGTGTCTCACGTTTTCAATGCCATAGAATCGCGTTATATCACATGGAAAAAATTAGCATACGATGAAACTGCAAAAACGGTTTTCTATTGTTCACTTGCTGGTTTTCCTTTCACACACCTTGGATTAACGCTAATGCTGGATTCCGAGGATAATGATGATGAGGATCTCGGCATTCTCCCATGGTGAATCGAAAATAATCCACGTGATAGCCAAAATTAAAGGCATCCGAAGAAGCGGCGAAACGGTCAGGTAGATACCATTCCGAAACGCTAAAATCTCACCGGAAGAAAAGAACCGGTTTCGAGGTTTTGCCTATAATCAGCTATGCGATCGCTGGGACTTCTTGCGTTTCGAAATAGTATTTGCGTAGACGGGAGGCCCCGTAATGTGAAAGGAAGTTCGCGTCTACTGCCTACGGTTATAAGTAGCTGAAGGGACTAAACTAAGCGGATACGCAATAGCTGATGAGAGGCAGAAATCTCGAAACCAGTCCTGTGCTTCCGATGAGATTTTAGCGTTTCGGAATGGTATTCTACTATGATCTATCCTGGGGTTGTAATAACCCTCGCGGCAATACGCCGTTGGATCAGTTGGGGCTTAGTTTAGTCCCTTCAGCTACTTATAAGGTAGCGAGTAGACGAGAACTTCAGTTTCACATGCGCATAACGGTGTCTACAATTGAACATTGTAAAAAAACCCGAAGCCCGTTGTGGGTTGTAGGTGTGAGGAACATGATTGCTGCACGATATCAAGTCACAAGCGGAGATCATTTGTCAAAGGACGGGAATCGCATCACTCGTGTGCCTACAACGACGTGAATGATGTTTCAACGATGCATGGACTGGCAGATTGCACGGATGTGCAGTACTTTATGCTGCGCGGCTAACACCGTGCTAAATTGATTGGCTAGAGGTAGTGAGCTTCATGCTGAAACACACTGGAGTCTCACTACCATTTCCTATTCTATTTTCTTCCTCATATCTGTCTAGGCCTGAGCAACCTGACAGTATCCTAGCCCGCATGCAGTCTCTAACTGTGCGGCACTTTGCATGGATCAGGCTTGTGCTTTCAGACCATACCATATATGCGTAATTATAAGTGGGTTTAAAGGTTCCGAAACTCATTTAGCTTTCGCAAACTTACAACGTGTTTTTCAATTGTACCGAATTGAGCGAATTGGTTCAAAATAAAGGCGGCTCGTGAAGCTGGGTATCTAGGGGAGGAAAGAAAGTGAAGTGTGAAAGAAAATTAGAAACATTGGGTACAAATATCGATCCGGTTTACAGCAAACAAGGGATACCAATACAAATCGTATACAAAGTCTGACGTTGGAAGCCGCTGTTGGGTGAGACTAGCACGGACCAAATTGTTCGGTGGCATGGGCAAACATACATGCGGATGGGATTGAGCCCATCGGCTGGAACGAAAATACTCATTTGCATACATGCGGATGGGATTGAGCCCATCGGCTGGAACGAAAATACTCATTTGCATACATTTCTATCACACATGGGTGTGTCGGCACATGTGATTGAACAAGTTGGTCGTACCAGGCTTATCCAGCAGTGGCATACAACTTCAAAACTTGTTTACGATTGCTTGACCGTTTCAAGGCATCTGATGGTACTATCCTTGATGAGTGCAAACAGCACGAAACCGGTCGTGAGACGTGTATGCGATAGAAATGCAAGCGAATGTTGATTTTGTTACAAATGAAAGGTTCTGTAACGTCCGAGAGTTTATTGCATGTCTACATCGTTTAACCTGAAGAAACATGTAATGAGTATTTTTGTATACAAATAACGGGTAGTATTTGAGTACAAGCTTGTAGTTAGAAATTGTCTGTAAAATTAAGAAGACAAGATTGTTATACATATACATAATTTTTTCTCCGGACTATGTGGAGGGAGAGAAAAGTATGATTATAAACCGAATCTAAAGTCAGCAAGTGCTGCACAATTTATTAGACTGCACACGATGTGAGCTGTTTTCCGCGTATGGTATGGTATGAAATCACAAGCCCGATCCAGGCAAAGTGCCACAGAATCAGAGGCTACACGTGGGTTACTTTACTTTACTTTTGTGCGACTATCTCCTCCTGGAGGATGAGTTGGCTTCAATGAAGGTTCTTGGGGATTTGGGTACAAAGCGGTGTCCCCAGCACCACTCGGTGTTTGTTCGAGTCAGCTTCTCTAGCCTTTGCACAACCAAGTGCGACCTGCAAGGCAGCAGGGAGTTGCCAGAAAGAGGTGGTCTACCAGACTCTGTTCCAGGTTTTTCCTCAGGGTTTTCTCCCGAAGCCTTTCCGCGATCGGGTATCCCGCAAGGCAGCGGAGGTTTAAATCAGGGTTTCCTTCCCTTAGATGAAATGCCCTCCCAGGCTAACAAACCTGGTTTTCAGGCGCCAGTCACTCGCCCTCGCCCCTTCTCCTGTTGGTAAAAGCAGTTCCGCCGGGCTCGGGGAGCCACTCGTGCAGGCCAAAAGCTGGACTTGGTTGTCAGAGGCTATTTGAGACGCGTGCCATATGGGAGCATTTCATAAACAGTAGGAGCTTATCCCCACTGTCACCCCCGGCTATGACAACCTTTGGGTTAAGATACTGTCAGGTTACCCAGGCCTAGACAGCCTCAGACATAACACTACGTAAAGGATAATGGTAACGAAACGGCAGTATGTCATCATCATGAAGCACATGCCTGTGGCCAGACAAAGTACCAAGCTATACAGCAACATGTGATCCGGTAGCAATCAAAATAGTCAATGTGAGAAGGACATAAAACCGCGAAATCACATATCCGTATAGCGAGCGGGCCTTTGAATCGGCTGCACATAATGTGACACGATGTGGAACATGAGATCATCACATGCACTGTGCATCCACAATGAACATCAGCCGATGTGTGTGTCTGTAATGTGAAAGCAGAAGCCTAATCCAGGCAAAATGCCGCACAGTCAGAGACTGCACGTGGGCTGAGATACTGTCAGATTGCCCAGGCCTAGACATCAGCCGATGGAGACGAACAACAACTCCAAGGGTACAAACAATAGAAACACGTATGAAAAACGTGTGTATTAGATGAAGACAAATAAGAGATCGTTTAGAGTTAATGTGAGTGCGCGAACACAATGATGATGACGACTCACCCAAACACGGTGACCCAACACTCCTTCGACAAGCGATCAAAGTCCGAGCTGAAAAAAGAGGGGGAAAGGTGTAACAAAGGTGAGAAAAAACACACACAAAAATCAACATTATTGTTGAACATCGACTGCCATCATCATTAACATAAAAAATAAAACGTCTACGATCACCAGAGGAAACATAAGGCAGATATGATCAGGTATGGTATGAAAGCACAAGTCTGATCCAGGCAGGTGGGCTAAGATACTGTCAGGTTGCCCAGGCCTAGACAGATATAAGAAATAGAGAATAAAGGTATCGCACACCGATGCTCCGCTGTTATACATAACAAATGTATGCGTAGTAACAGGGTGGAGGTTGGCAAGCTACCGTTACACCATGCATCCAGCAACTGAACGTCCAGGGCTGTCCGATCGAGTATGTTCAAGTATCTTGCCCACTGGTCAGGCGAACGAGGAAGTGAAGTTAAGAATTGATCGTGTGTGCAATGCGTATTTGCAGTTGAAAGGCACCCTTTGGCGCAGGCCCGAGATCAGCCTAAAAACTTAAATACGTGTTTATCAAGCAACGATCCACCCTGTACTGCTTTATTGATGCGAGACGTGGCTGCTGAGGTCACAGGATGTACTATTCTTAGAAGTGTTTGACCATATGTGCCTTGGGAGAATCTTGGGCATCTGATATAGTGACCGAGTATCTAACACTGCCGTTCGAGCGCGATGCAACGGATTACCTCTGCTTCCCGTTCACATAGAACGGTGAAGACTACACATTGGTTTTGCCACGTCCTCTGAAAGACAGACTTAGAGCTCACGAAACTCGTCCTCGACACTAAACTCGCTCGTACCTGGTCCAGGCAAAGTGCCGCACAGTCAGAGACTGCACGTGGGCTAAGATACTGTCAGGTTGCCCAGGCCTAGACAGAGGGGATATAAATGGTAGTGAGACTCCAGCGTGTTTCAGCATGCAGCTCACTACCGTTGGCCAATCAATTTAGCATGATGTTAGCCGTACAGCACAAAAATGCTGCACGATTGCACATCCGTGCAATCCGGTGACAAGGAGGTCAAGTGAAGAAATGGTTATCGAATGTGAAGGAGGACTAGACTCCATGGGACTGCGCACCGTCTACGGCGTTCGCAGGTGAGAACGTGACTGGATTATGATATCCAAAGATATCCCCTCCGATCGTCGCGCGCGGGCTGGCATGATTCGAGACATCAATGAAGCCGGCTTATCCACCCGTGGAGCCAAGTAGTAAGAATTCCGCAACGTGAACGGATGTGCAATCGTGTAGCATTTATATGCTGTGTGGCTAACATCGTGCCAAATTGATTGACCAACGGTAGTGAGCTGCATGCTGAAACAGGCTAAGGTCTCATTATCATTTCCTGTTCTTTTTTGTTTCCTCATATCTGTCTAGGCCTGGGCATCCTGACAGTATTTTCGCCCATGTGCAGTCTGTGACTGTGCGGTACTTTGCCTGGATCAGGCTTGTGCTTTCATACCATACCATACTGTCAGGTTGCCCAGGGCTAGACAGATATGAGACAAAATAGATTAGAAATGGTAGTGAGACTCCAGTGTGTTTCAGCATGCAGCTTACTTTCAGTGATCACTCGACTTAGCACGCTTTTGGCCGCACAGCACATAAGTACTGTACGATCGCACATTCGTGCACAAATAGCCGGACCAAATTATAAACAGAAAGGCTTGCCTTTTAGGGGTATTCAAAGCTTCCACAAGTCTATCAGGGGTGAGTAGACCATGTTGCTTATTTGCAGTTAATGGGGACTGAACAGAAGCCAATGATCGCGCTGGAGTCCGTGACAAGGGGGATTCCGGAGGAATTGGAGACTTGAACTGCTGCGTCGAGGACAACCGATGTTGGACAGATCCACTTGGGGTACTGTGACGAATGCCATACGTCATTGGGATGGGCTCCCACCCGTCACTCGACTGCTGTGACTGGCGAGGCTGATTCGCCGTAGCCCAGAGACTTTGCGTAGGTGGAGATGTATGACGTTTACTGGGATGATCGGTTTGCTGGCCAGTTCTCTGTTTGGATAAAACGAGGGACTATGTTACGCAGGGATGTTTTAGGTACTGCGGTGAATGTGGGTAATGGTAAAATGTTTGTAAATACAGAAAAGTTGGTATATCATCTATGCACGGATGTGCATTTATGTGTTGTGCATCAAACACCGTGCTAAATTGATTAGAAACCGGTATGTATGTATGTATGGAATCACAAGCCTGATCCAGGCAAAGTGCCGCACAGTATGTATGAATGCACAAGCCTGATCCAGGCAAATTGCCGCACAGTCAGAGACTGCACGTGGGCTAAGATACTGTCATGTTGCCCAGACCTAGACAGATATGAGGGAGAAATAGAAATGGTAGCGAGACTCCAGCGTATTTCAGCATGCAGCTCACTACCGTTGGCCAATCAATTTAGCACGATGTTAGCCGTGCAGCACGGGAATGCTGCACGATTGCACAGTCAGAGACTGCACGTGGGCTAAGATACTGTCAGGTTGCTCAGACCTAGACAGATAAGGGGAAGGAAAATAGAAATGGTAGTGAGACTCCAGCGTGTACTCGCATGCAGCTCACTACCGATGGCAACTCAATTTAGCACGGCGTTAGCTGCGCAGCACGGAA
>JACCGJ010000558.1:9548-41461 GCA_013407085.1 Atriophallophorus winterbourni | reverse complement strand
TTTTTGATGGTCTACAAAGCAACAAGCTTAACAACAACCATAGGATGGTAAAAATTGAAATTAAAGTGTATAAACAAGATAAGGAAGTAGATTAGGCAGTATATAAGTGCTCGAGAAACGAGTAAGGCAATAAAAATTCGTCTAATTTCGTTTTAAATTCATGCAGGCTAGTGGAGTGAGCAACTGTTGAAGGTAAACTGTTCCAAGTAAAACAGACACGGACAGAGTAAAAATACCTTCTACAGTTCAGGCAGGAATGTGGGTACGACCGCACATATTCATGGGTCCGATAATTTCTCGTATCCCTTCGCGTGAATAAATCCTGTAAGGGATAGTTCGGGGTATGGAATGTTTTGTAAAGTAAGATAAGGTCTTCCCTGATTCGTCGATAGAGAAAGTCGAACAGATTCAGTTGAGCTATCCTTTCCTTATAAGGTTTGTTTCGGATGCTGAGAACTAGTTTTGTTGAGCGGTGAAGGATTCGCTGCATAAGTTCCACATCCCTCATCAGCCACGGAGACCATGACTGCACACTTTATTCCATGACTGGTCTCAAGTATCTATTCATGATCCTTGGAAATATCTTGGGTGAAAATTTCTCAAATACCCGTTTGAGTAGATTTAGGACACGTGTTGATGTGAGGGAAATATCCATATTTGTATGTGTACCTAATAACACTTAAAATATTATGATTTTACTCCGTATATCTTGTCATTCTATGAGTTTTTAAGCTGCTTGCTTTTTCTACCGAAAAGATTCGGATTTCTGAGTAACAGCACAAATCCTCATGACAGATTTCACGTTATTTGCAAGCATCTGGTGAGGACAGAAATACACAATGGAAGTGTGGGTATCAGCGTGATATGCTACATTAACTCTTGGCACAGTTAGCCTAATAGATGGATGGTTTCATAAATCACAGTATAAGCAAAATTATTTTGAAATTGTGGAGATAACAAAGGCTGGTAGGAATGTGGTCAACAACGTGGATGAGGCTGATATCTCCGTAATCTGACTACTAGTTATGCAGAGGATAAACAATAACGCACGTGCCCCTTAGTGTGCGCACGGATACGCAACCAGCCTAATCATTCAACAGACGTCATCCACAAATATACACCACCAAAACTATTAACAATACAGCATGGCACGTAAAGTTCTTAGCGAGTTCAGGATAGGTCAGTTGAATGCAATGTAACACAGCCCTCTGTTCGTACTGACACCATTGGCCTGACTGTATTTCTGTGTCAGAAGCGAAAGGTATCCATAAACTGCTATTCCCGTTTCATTACAAACTTTCTTTTTCATCAATATGATTCTCCGATCAGTCCTCAATATTTTCCATTACATTATTTTGCAATCATTTGAGATATTTTTACTTTCACAAAACACTGCGTAAAATCTTTTTTTCCCTCGGCGATATCGTCTTTCGTTCCCTTTACGTGATGTCAACTGATTCAATTTACGCCTTAGATCGGTTCAGAGACTAGACAACTTATCGATTCCGAGCACTTGAGCTTATAAGCTGATCCTGTCTTATTCAAATCAACCAATCAGGTCATTGCTAGAGTCGATGAGATAGACACACCTGGGAAGTTGCATTCATTAAGCTAGACGTATTTGTCATTGTTCGACGACCAAGTATTGGAAACGAGCAGAATGAGAATCCTGATCGGTCTATTAGTTTTGTTCGTATTACAGTATTACGGTGAGTGAGGTTCAGTGATTCAATGCTCAATTCAAACATTTGTCACTTATCACTTTCTTTTTTAAATAAATTCATGTTTATTTAAATTTTCAATCACCTGGAACTTATCTTGAACAAAATTGTTATTATTATTATTATGATAAAATTGCTGGCATTGACTTAGTGGATATTATGGTAGATATTCGATCCAAGAACCTCAGAAGTTGTTGCTGGCATTCTTGGGTCGATGTCGACCGTGGATGTACATCAGCGTTTCAAACGATCGTTTCGGGAGGAACAATCTCTCTCGCAACGCTCATAGTTATAGACAATACTCGATCAATCGGCATCAGTTGTTGGCTGAAGGGGTGTTCTACGATCAACAGCTGAGAACAGTACGTGATCTCTTTGCTTGGGATGAAGTTTTACAAAGTGATTTCAAAGTGAGGGCTCAAGATCAAGTTCTTCCCAAGTCGTATAATAAATAAGCCCAGACGCACACGGGTGTAAATTGGGTATCAATAATAGCGGGAAAACTAACTACGACAGCCATCAGCATTTCCATTGAGTGCAATCATATCAACAGTAGAGCTTAGAGTTAACAAAACCTGGAGATATGTTGTGACCCTATGGACCCCGGCAGGGTGATTAGGAATACAATTTTATGGTGATAAAAGTGGAGTATATGAGCAAAGTCAGCAGCGCATTAATGCATTCCAATTTATTGTCCTTGAGATAAGCTATAATTTAAACTAAAGTTTAAACTGTAGGTATTTGAAAAGCATAATGAGAAACCATTTTCATTGTTTAGTCCCAGATCAAAGAGAGATACTGTGTACGGTCCGATGAGTTTTAATTTGGGAAAATTTGATATTCGCTACTTGAATTTAAACTAGGTATCCCAATTTATTCGACTAGAATATACTAGACCGATACATTTTAGGAAGATATGCTAGCTTGATTCATTTACGTAAAAGTGAAATGATCCTTTGAAATTTATAACAAAATCACCAAATCAAATTTAGTTAAAAACAGCACAAAACACACGTACTATTGTACGCACGGACATTTTCATCTCACTTGTATTTTGGAGTAATCCAAATAAAAATCCGCTAAATGCGCGAAATTATTAATTATGATTGTTTCTAAATAAACGGTCGTAAGTTTCACTTACAACTTGGAGATCATTAATGATAGTCATATTGAAACCATTGCCGGGCGTATATCATGACCGTCTTCGAGTGTTTGGTGCTCAATATAGACGGTTTATAATCACGATTATTGAACTATTGACTTCCGACTGTTTAGCCTTAACAGATGAAGACAGCAAGCTGATGTTCAGTGAGCCTAGAAACATCGTTGAGGTGGGGAAAAGGTTTTACTCGGAGCAACTGCTAGATGCTGCGTTACGACAAACAGCTGTGGTGTTCACCTCGTCTCACTTACACTACAAATAGTTTCGAGGTTTTTGCTGTCATAATTATTTGATTCATATTTCAGTTAATGCTCACATATGTGGTCGGACGAATCATCTTTACCTGAAACGATACATAAATAAACTGGGCTATTCTCGATTGATTCCAAGACGCATTTGTATAAAAGCCTAAGGAAATAAATTTTTTAGCCATTATCGTGAATGTATTGTAAGCAATTTTGAAGCAAATTATTGCGTACTAACTACGGTCGCTGATGTTATATTACATGGTGGCAGGTTCATTTTAATAAAGCAGGAAGGTATCCACAAAACTTCATTAAAACTCCATAAATGTAGGAACATTACTAAAATTTCATCCACAACTTGGTCTATGGATATCTGGGTACATCAAATGATCCCTTCGTTGGGTAATTTAGCTCATGCTGTTTTACAGTTTTCTGGCATTATGCAACAGGACATTTTGACGAATCTCGGTATTTATACATCCATCTTAAAAGCAGAAAATGCCAAATTATGTAATAATTCACCAATACTAACTGAACACACATCGAGATTCATATTCGAAGTATAGTTCGAACTCGATTTTTGCTTACAAATCAAATGATTTTATACGAGAACCAAACGGCAGAGAACTGTTTATTAAGGTCGCGATTTAGAAAATCGAAAGGATCCTAGGCCGTGGAAAGATGTTTTTCGGACATGCTTTAAGAGATAGATACTTGCGTGTCACCCCCATCTCGGAGATTAAAAATGGATTATCGTTCGGTGCATAATTATCCTTTCCAATTATAATCTAATGTTTGAAAATCCAGCATCGAAAATCTGTGAAATATCTTCAATTTCTCAAATCTCACATTTTCAGCATGTGCCATAAAATGTTACACCTGCACGGAGTGCGTGGAACCCTGGTCCCCCGAACACGCGAAGATTGAGGAAAATTGCGTAGCATGCAGCGTATGTTTTGTATAAAAACAATCAAACGGAGTCATTGTTATTTCATTATTGATTTTTAGTTTTACTGACATCTAGGTTCGTGCTGGCAGTTGAGTGTAACGAGTGATGCTTTGATCAATATATTACCGTATACAGATGATAAAAAAGTTTTCATGCGGTTTCTAAAATTAACCTCTCAAGCGTTAGCCCAATGATACCAATGGATTCAAAGAATATCGTTAGAAACGTATTTAAACTTGTAAGCCACTGTACCAAAGCGAGCGGATTCTCATCGTACTGCCCTACCTGATGAGAGCAAACAGAAATACACCGGTCGTAGAATGTGTGTGATGGAAATGCATGCCAACATGGTTTTAGCTTTAGGAATTGTTTTAGCACTCAAGCTCTGTTGTTGTTGGACTCCTTCGGTCGATGTCGACCATGGATGTACATCACAATCGCATGAATGTTCATGTTGTACAGCTTTTCGAATGACTAAGCAGTCCGATTCGGGATGAACATTTCTCCCGCAGCGCTCGCAACGATAGTCAGAACTCGGTTGTAGGGCGTCAGTTGCACACCGGCGGCGTGATCTACGTACAGCAGCCAAGAGCTGTATGTGTCCTCCCCAGCTTGCAGACGACGCTTTACACAATGCCTCCAATGTGAGCGGTCAAGAGCAAGTTCTCCCCAGTTGGCAGATTCAATGCCAAGAGCTTTCATATCTCTTTTGCAAACGTCTTTGTTCCGCAAGTGCGGTCTGCCCAATGGTCGACTTCTAATTACAACTCACCATAGAGTAGATCTGTCGGAATACGACCATTTTCCATTCTGTAGACATGACCAAGCCACCGCAGGCGGCGCTGTCGTAATAGGGTGAACAAGCTCTGTATACCAGCTTTTGAAAGCACTTCAGCATTAGTCACTCTGTCCATCCACGATATGTTCAAGATACGACGGATTCTTCGTAGATGGAAAACATTCAGCTTCCGTTCGTGTCTTGCGTGGGTGGTCCGGGTTTTACTGCCGTACAGTAAAGCATTTAGTGCACACGCGCTGTATACCATCATCTTTACTCAAGCTTTAATCCTCTCTTTTACATCACTTTTACAAATGATTTCTTACCTCAGACTGAATTCTTGAATTAAACTTCACATGGAGTAGCTTTTCTAGCACGATTATATTCTTAAACAATGAATGCCGTGTGTGGATCTTCGTTGACATAAAACGATCCCGGGTGGAGTAACTTTGAAAAGTCTGGTGTGTGATCAAATCCTCTATTAGAGTTACAAACACCCGTAATTTCGAAACGACCATGTGCGTAAACAGCTTCCCATCATTAGACAACTGTACTTCACACGAACCGAAAACGACTCTACAAAAACACAAACCAATGTTGCGTGGAGAATCTGGCATAAATTACAATCAACCAGTCATTCAAATTGTAATTGTTTGCGACTATTTCCTCCGGAGGATGAGTCGGCTTCAACGAAGATTCTTGGAAATTCGGGTACAAAGCGGCGTCCCCAGCACTACTCATCCGAAGTCAATCACGTGCGTTGAGTTCACACTAAACTATGACCGTGAGAGTTAAACAAGCCACACAATGTTTCGCGGACAGATTTGCAGCAAATGGGGCACTCTCCTTGCCTGGCATTATTTAAATCTAAATTGGAATTATATATGAAAAACGAACATCATTCGCGAGCATTACATTTGATATACTCTGCTAGTTATATGCTAAATTTTTCACAAATTGACAAGACTATGCAAGAACATGTATTAGAGAGCAAAATTTAACGTGGGGGAATCTATTGTGGACGATTTTGATGGGCTGATCGATCAACGGGGCGTACTCTGGTTGGGCTAAGAGCACCACTGAGCCGTAGGTCATAGTTGCTCTGTGAGCTGGTATGGTCGAGTGCGGACGTTTCATCATGAAAACAAACAACATAACTAGCGAAGCTTCTTTAGAAGTAACTGGCGATGGGCATTATTCCAATTTATCTGCGGCCTTGCGACCTAATCTGCTGTGATTGGCTAGAATCCTTGCATGCCCTCGTTGCAGGCGTCTTCTCATTGGTCTGTAGAACCCATCCAATTGAATGTGCACCACAATAAATCAATGAGCTATTCGGAATGATGCGGTCTACGGACCAATGAAAACACGCCAACAACGAGGACATGCATATATTCTAGCCAATCGCAACAAAGCAGATAAATTCGAATAATACCCATCGCCGATTTGCTTCGAAAGAAATTTCTCTGATGTCATCTAGTTTGATGACGAAACATCCGCAATCAACCAAACCAGCTCAGAGAATAATTATGTCCTACAATCCGGGACGTGAGCTACAAGTTTTCAAAACTATTTCACCACAGGGCTCTAAGCTTGGATTATAAATCCTACTTGCGCTCATTGATTGTCCACGGCAACACATGCAGATTCGGGAATTATTGCAACACTTGAATGCTTTAAAAACAATCGTACAATCAAATTAAAGCTAGACCCACCATGAAATCGCACTCTTTTTTCACATTTTTATTCATACCGTAATCTTTTGTTGCTGTAAATCGTACATTTAAATCCATCAACAAACTATTTTGAAAGGCAAAGTGACAATCTCTAGCTCAACTACTCACGAGTAGACTAAATATTAAACATTTCGTTAAACAAAGGCTAGAGGGACCTTTATCACAAAAACGGCATCATCGCTCGAAGAAGATTGACTGAATGTATCTACCATGTAAGAGCTGGTTGTATCGAGCTGGTGCAAATTTTGTACGTTATTCAAATATTCGTTCTGATGTGTTTCCCCATAAAATATAAACACTTAAATTGAGTGAGCTTTGAGGCTGCGGAAGGATGCTCAGCAATGCTCGATCTTTTGAAGTTGGATGAATGAGATATGCTCAAAAAGAGTGTTCGATCAAGCGAACGGAAATTTAACACGATCTGAAATTCAATATTCCTGAGATTTTAGCTAAAGTAACCTTCTCAATAGGTAGCATAATGTCACTCATCTGACATTAATCTTTGAAATCGCTCATAAAATCTAACTGTAGTTATAACTAGGTTGTTTGCGTGAAAGCAGATTTCTAATAAATAAAAATCACACCGACAACTTTGAATGGCTTCAATCCAACAATTTTGGTTTCTGTATAAATTCTGTACGGGTAAGTGCAACAGGTTTCAACATCAAAACATTTAGACAGGTTATATGTATGCATATTTCGAAAGCGATGTAGAGAATAATTTTATGAAAACTAGTTTCGTATTCAGATTATCAAACGGTAGCTGTAGCATGCAAGGTAAAAGTCAGTCGGTAGCTTCGTCATGTGAACGTACAATGTAAAATCCCGATAGGTGACAGCCAGGTCAAGTGTGATGACTGGTCAAAATACTGACTAATAATAAGGGAACCTTCTTTTAAAGTGCTCTATAAAATACTACTCTTATTCCTTCCTTCCTTCTCAGATGACCAACGACACCAGTAAAGAACCCAAGAAACGCATTTCTCGGGAATGTCGAAACACATGCAACGAAGTGATCACATCAACCCTACGCATGCAATGTTGTGAGACAGATTTATGCAACACCGCATTGCTAACACACCAGGTGGATGTTACCGTGATTACTTTGCTTGCGACGTGTATGACGGTGTTCGCATGGTATCGCTAATCTGCACATCATTTGGTATTTATTACTGCCTACTCGTCAATTTAGAGTAGTCAATATTTCTTAATAAATCTTGTTCCCCACATTAACTCTACCGGAAAAGTTGGCTATGATTCATGCGTAATTGTCAAACTTATTAAACCTATTTGCTTATTATTCAATTTCATATTATTCCATAAACAATAACCGACTTCTGATCACAATGCTAGGGAGAGAATTCACCACGTTACAACGAAAATTACATTTCGAATAAAATACGGTCACAAAGAAAATAAGAAATATCGTAACCTAGAAACTATCGGAAGAAAAAGAAATGTGGGATGAATCGATAAAGACGAGCAAAGTGATACAGGAAACGCATCTAAACGCATCACCAGTTGGCTGCATTCAGCTTGAGTTTGTACAATTTCAATTTGAAACCGAGCATTTCCGACAACAACGACGAGAAACACGACAGCAGAACGAGTTTGAAAATGTTGTACACCAACGGATTTACGGTCCAACCACACACACGGAATGGCCCGTCCACTTCCTTCAGCAGACCTTCGACAAGACGCAGAACTTGAAAGGTGGCCATTAGTTCTTCCTTTTTCTCGGGTTTCTTTTCCATGGATAAATATAAGTTGATCTGAAAGAAGAAGAACAGGAAGGGAGAACGGGTTTTCGAAAACGGGCATAGATAAAAATAAATGCAACATAGAATAAATGTTTTTACCGAGCGAGAAAGTAAAGCATATATCAACGTTCTAAACCTCACGGTAAATTTGGATAGAGGTTAAACTAATTGCAGAGTGATAGACAAGATGGCAACTCCGCCAAGGACGGTCCCAAGCCCGTCTGAGAAAGGAGGAGGGTTGGGCTTAGAGCTAGCAACCCTATCCCGTAAAACCTACATTGCTACGGAAACGATGACAACAGATCCGTGGTTCGGTCATGTCTGCAGGATGGATCCCAGTTCGCATACGAAGGTAGCCATGCACTGGCATCCGCGAGGTAAACGAAAAAGCGGACGGCCCAAGAAAACTTGGCGCAGAACGTTGGAACGCGAACTACATGCACAAGGATTCACGGTGCAGACGGCAACGGAAGCAGCGACAGACCGGAACCACTGGCGTGAAGTTGTCTTCGCCTCATGTGCCACCCGGCACGGAGAGGACTGACTGAAAAACTGAGACAAGATGGCAATGCTCCAAATAATCTAATCATGCTGTTGTGTCAGATGGTCCAATATGAGCAGCAGAACCTGTAGCGCTATTGCAATAAATAAAACTCTCGCCAAGTATTTGTAGGGGAAATGCAAACCTTGGATTAGCAACAACGCAGTACTTTGTACTGCGAAGGTAACACCATGCTAAACCCGAGACTTCCCATCAGTACAAGATGGTGTCTCGTCACTTAATCACCAGACATTTAATCCCCAAGTCACTTCATCCCCAGGGAAGGTATTTTAAATAAGATTTAAGATAAAATATTTAAATTTGTGCAATGACTCTTGAATATGGTACAATTAGCAAAAGACGAAGGACATTAATGTACAGGGGAAACGAGTTTTGGTTTGAGAAACAATCAAATAATGGCAATATTAATTGGAGATGTAGTAAGTTCGTCACACACACACACAAGTGTAGAGCGAGATTAGTTACATCGTACGTAATTTCGCTCTTCACAATCACGAGTGAAACAAAGAAAAGATTTTAGCGAAGAATGCGGTGGCTAAATTGAAGGAAAAATGTTAGAAATTAATGCAACCCCCTCTGTCTCACAGACTTCGGTCATATTCGGTTTGTCATTAGGCACACTAATGGCATTACCACAAAAAAGTGCTATCTCGCGGACACTCAACAGGCATCAAAACAGTATAAGAAGGAAAGACCCAACATGCACTCTCCCGTCCCTCCCATGTGACACCATGTTTGATAAATAAATACTAAATAAATTCATTTGAACGTATTCTTCTGCATTCTTCAGAAGTTATCAAACTGGGGATTAAGTGTCAGTAAACCTACCAGATATTTCGAAATATTTACAAAGTGGATCACGACAGCCTACAGTGGAAGCATTGGTCTCGATTTTCGTTCTGATATGGGCTGATCAGTAGTGCATATCAACGGCTTCGGATGAAATTCGAAACTTAGATCATCCTCATTTTAGTCCTACGCTTCACGGCCTGGGCAATCATCCAGCGTCTGACCGATCGGATCTTTCTTCAGACTCGCACATTTGACTAGCTTTTCATGTCCGATCAGTCGTTTCATAGTCCGCGCCAAAACATCAGACATGGTGGTGATACAGAAAGTGCACATTTAATAAAATCACGAGGAACATAGTGTTCCCGAAATATGCAGCCATACGAACCAAAGAATTCGATTGATTGTAAACCGAACCCTCAAAAATTCTTTTGTTATTTTAAGTAAATAACAGTTATTAATAGCCACCCACCATCGTGCAGTATGTCCGAGCTGTACGGCTAACATCGTGCAAAATTGATTGGCCAACGGTAGTGAGCTGCATGCTGAAACAGGCCTGAGTCTCACTAGCATTTCTATCCTCCCTCATATCTGTCTAGGCCTGGGTAACCTGACAGTATCTTAGCCCACGTGCAGTCTCTGACTGTGAGGCACTTTGCCTGGATCAGGCTTGTGCTTTCATACCGTACCATACTAACAAGTGAGTTGGCAATAAGCTCGAGCAAAAGGCTTTAATTTCAAAACAGTTAGGACTTCGAGGGAGCGAGAGAGAATATAACGACGTTCAAAATAGCGTGGCTTACCTGCTCGGTGATGAGGATGGAGAAATTGCGATACTTTTTCGTAATTTTGGTACCCAAAATGATCAATCGGTGTAGAAACAGCATGATCGCCAATGTTAGCCCGAGAATATCCCAGTTGGTCAGATGCGAAAACACTCGGCCATCTTTTCCCGAGATCAGCTGTGAAACAAAAGTCGAGGAAGTGTAACATAAAAATGGTTGCAACGATTGCTTTAAATAAGGAACTAGTGAAAACACCATTACATCAATAGCACGTAAGACAGCACAAGTCTGATCCAGGCAAAGTCATAGAATGGACGTGGGCTAAGATGCCGTAGTGAGCAAGTACTGAAGATTTTCAAATAGAGACGAATGATGGCTTTCTTTTGGTACCAACTTTTGAGCCACTCAGAGATTTAGACTAAAAACTGATCCGGAAACCCAATTGTTCTTCTGTTCAGGCATGGGTCACCGGGAATATCCTAACCTAACGCAACTAAAATGTTTATGACTACGATAATTGTAACAATGACCCCAGCGAATGGTATAAGTTTATGGTAACCGAAAATGTTAGATGGGGGTTTTGATTGTACTGTAAAAAATAAACACTCATGCAAAGCGTTGTGACCGAAAATGTTATACGCCAGAACAGCCGTTTTGACAGCAGAAGTATCAGGCGGTAACTGGCAGCCAAAGGTTGTCATAGCCGGGGGTGGCAGTGGGGATAAGCTCCCACTGTTTATAAAATGCTCTCATATGGCACGCGTCTCAAATAGCCTCTGACAACCAAGTCCAGCTTCTGGCCTGCACGAGTGGCTCCCCGAGCCCGGCGGAACTGCTTCTACCAACAGGAGAAGGGGCGAGGGCGAGTGACTGGCGCCTGAAAACCAGTTTGCTTCGGGCAGATGTAGCTCGTTAGCCTGGGAGGGCATTTCATCTAAGGGAAGGAAAACCCTGATTTTAAACCTCCGCTGCCTTGTGGGATACCCGATCGCGGGAAAGGCTTCGGGAGAAAACCCTGAGGAAAAACCTGGAACAGAGTCTGGTAGACCACCTCTTTCTGGCAACTCCCTGCTGCCTTGCAGGTCGCACTTGGTTGTGCAAAAGGCTAGAGAAGCTGACTCGAACAAACGCCGAGTGGTGCTGGGGACGCCGCTTTGTACCCAAATTCCCAAGAATCTTCTTTGAAGCCGACTCATCCTCCAGGAGGAGATAGTCGCACAAAAGTAAAGTAAGTAAGTAAGTAACTGGCAGCCACGCCACGTCATTAACACTCTATCAATAGGCAAATTGATCTAGTTTCAAGAATTAAAAACAGTAACTGCACTTACCCGGAGTGAAGTTAAGATTGGCTCGGAGGGAGTTTATCACAACTGGTAGGATTATTGTCGAGAGCTTTAAGATTTCTTTTTTCCCAACGCTATGCAATCGAGGCTTAACAGGCACCCACCTTTCAAAAGAATGCATCATCATCATCATCACAGAGAGCATTACACCGCTAGTGCGTACCGAATGTTAACTGCCACACAACTATGAAAAAGTAAAATCCTAAAAGATGGGGAAGGGTGGGACTCAAATAGCTACGGATTCTATAGAAGAGTAAGCACAAACAAACTGGGAAGAGGTGCCTACACCTCGAATGGAACATGCATTCAAACAAGTTTCGTGAACGAGTAGAGCGACATCAGCACGACAGCATCCTTACGGCTTTCACTGCCATGCATCATAACAAGCTTTTCTCGTCACTCCGCTTGACAAAATACAAGGTTAAGCAAACACTCCAAGAAGATGCTTAGTGCAAGACCGCACTAAGACAAGACATATCCTGAAGCGTAACTAGCCATTGTGATATCTGATCGCAATTTTTGCCTTAAGCATAAGTGCCCGGTAGCCACACCTCTTGCAAGGTAATCACATTTAATTTCAATCTCATTTGCTCTAGGTTAATGACAGCTGGTTTTCTTCCATTTAGAAATGTGAAAAGAATTGCCGCGACAGCAAGACAAACAAACAGAAAGTGTTGTGCGTTCTGACCAAAACTGCCGTGCTCAGAACAAGCAAACACTGCAGATAAAACAGCCATTTTTAGTAACCATAAATTGGACTAAAAATGAAAATCACAAGCACGGATTTATCAAGAAGACAGAGTAAACCATCAAAATGACGATACACCCTCCAGCGTTATTTACTACGTGATCGAAAGGTGTAAAAAAGGAAGAACAGAGTTGAACGTACTTGCGAGCAAAGTCCAAGTCCGAAAAAGAACACAATGTAAAATGCCGCGGCAATCACTGTCTCCACGGAACGCTGAGGGCCACGTTTCTTCAAATAAGACCGAAGCGTAAGCCAGCATTTGATGTGAGACAATTTGTTCAAACGAAATTGCGGGACACGGTACTTTCGGGCTCGGCGGGCCGATGTTAGCGAGAAGAAGTATTTGGCATACAGTAAACGCTGTAATGTGTGTGTGGGAGGGGGGTCAATGTGGTAGGCACAAACTAAGGAAGCATATTGGAAGTGATTGGGTAGTATTGTCAGTCAAGCAACTCGTACGATAACGGTTTGCCTTAACCGCAGACAGAATAAAAGGAAAGTTAATGCTCCAAAACTCTGAGGACAAGAGTGGTGGCGGCAAGAACAGATGTTGAAACAACGAGCTTCATAGAGTTAAGTTAATAACAATCCGGACAGTCTAACTTAATGTTATGGCTAACTCGCGGTAGGAATGAATGAATGAATGAAAGCACAAGCCTGCTCCAGGCAAAGTGCCGCACAGCCAGAGACTGTACGTGGGTTAAGATGCTGTCAGGTTGCCCAGGCCTAGGAATGACCTGTGAATAAAAAAAGTCACCTTACAACTTCGCAACAATTAGATGGCAATGTGTTGTCAATGGATTGAACCAGAACGGTCGAGAGGACAGGTTGAGAAGCGTACGATGAGATGCTCAAAATAAAACAACGTACTTTTCGACCGAAGACCAAGTGCCTTACAAGAACCGCTGTCGCACACGCAACAATTTTGCTTCAGTAAGTGGTCTCACCAGAACAAAACCCCAGAAAAGCCAGCGTTTTCGGCAAAGTAGCTGAGCTTATCAAAACTGGTTGAGATGACAAACAAGGGGTGGTAAGAAACGATTCTAATTTTCTGTCACAAAAGTCTACGGGATAATCAGTAACAGAAATCGACCTTGGATTCAGGTTTGAAGGCAGGAACTTGATTTGCTCGACCGCAAAATACTGCACATAAATGCGCGCACACACAGATGCACAGACTTTATGAAATTGTTCAAAAGTTGACTCAATAGGTAAGGGTAGTCACCGCCTTGGTGAATCATATCTGGAATCGGAAGTCAAATGAGCTGCAAATCCAAAGTAATGGACGCATGGCATGCTACCGGCGGTACCAAGGTTGTTACGAACGGAGACGTTTCGGAGATAAGCTCCCAATTGCAAAAATGCTCCAATGACACGCGTCTAACATAGCCTCTGACAACCACGTCCAGCTCCTGACTTGCACGCGTGGTCCTATGTGACCCGGTGGAACTGCTTCTGCTGACAGGAGAAGGGGTGTCGACCGAAGGAGGCCTTCGTGTTACATAGGTACGGCAGTCATTGATGATGACCCAGTTGCAAAGTTCCATCGCCAGATGCAGACTTACACGCGTGTGAAAAACATGTCAACAACAGTATGTCACGTTGAACAGAACACGGCTTGAGTATAACCCAGGTAATATAGTTAGTATGAATGGTATGAACGTTACGAATGTTATAAATTGAATATGTGATGAGTGAAAAATGCTTCCAATTTAGAAATTTAATCTGTATCACCGAGTCTTTAAGGATGAGCAACGTGACTGCCAATTGTTGTTGGCCTTCTTCGGTCGATGTCGACCATGGATGTACACCACAAACGCGTGAATGTTCAGGTTTTGCAGCTTTTTGAGTGACTAAACAGTCCGATTCGGGCGGAACAATCTCTCCTGGAGCGCTGGCAACGTGACTGTATATCAGCAGAGAAAAAGCCGGTAATCGTGTGTGCGACACCCTATCCAAATCAAAGCTTCAGTAATCTGCATGGATGTGCAATCGTGCAGCACTTATGTGCTGTGCGGCTCGATGGGAAATTGATTGGCCACCGGTAGTGAGCTGCATACTGAAACACGCAGGGGTCTCACTACCATTTCTATTCTATTTTCTCGCTCATATATGTCTAGCCCTGGGCAACCTGACAGTATCTTAGCCCACCTGTAGTCTGTGACTTCACGGCACTTTGCCTGGATCAGGCTTGTGCTTTCAATCAATCAATCAGTCTGGCACTGAACACTGATAACAAACAGTGATACATGCATTCGATTATACTGAAATGCCACTAATACGGGTAAACAAAACAAATAGTCTAATAAAATCACAATCAAAAAAATAATTGAGTGAACGCCTTACGACGAAAATGTTTCAACTATTCCTACATGTCACCAAAATCGTACAAACAAACGAACATACCTGTTGAAAAGTCATCTCTGCGATGCATAGCAGAAACAAAATCGCCCCGTACACATTGAGACGCAGAACGAATCCGAGAAAGATGACCAAAATCCCTCTGAAAAATAATTTAAAAAAATGAACACAGTGAACCATTGGAATGACGAGGCACGCTTCGCTGCATGATGAACTCAGAACATAACGTACGCTAAATCGGGTGTCTGCAGCAGGTCGACCATCCATTGGCCTCCAATCAGATACCAGAAACGGGAGTGCAGTGCTGCGGAGTCAAATGAAACACGGGCACACAACCAATGAAACGGGTGAGTGAACAACCGGGTCAACTTGATGCCGATACGCATTAGCACGCGAAAATGCATCACCAACAGGCTGTCAGCGAACGGGCCAAGGGGAACTGGCAACGAGGGTTGATCATCAGGTATGAGGGAAAACTGAGGCAAGGTAACCGCATTCGTTTGGTTGTTACCCACAGCGGTCAAGTTGGCTTGCGGCATGATGTTGGTCCAATGAAATGCTACCGAGAGTAGTGGAAGTAGCAGTGTGATTAAAAAAGCCAGAATCAGGTAGTCCGCCGAAATTCCTTGACGTTCAACGGCCTGAAATATCATGGGGGGGTGCGCAGAACGATCAAATTAACCAACACAATGACATCGGACGGAAGCACGAAGTAAATTCACACCAAGCAACTAGAAAGCAATATGGTGGATCTTTTAATCAGGAAGCAACGAGTTCACTGTTGGAATACCCAGGCAAGGAAGGTTTGGAAACTTACGGCTTTTGACAAAAAGTGTCTCCATCACATCCACAGTTGAGGATTCCAGGATTGCCTGTCAAACTAAGAAACATCAACAACCGTGCTTTCATGTGTTAAGATGCATCCGGCTGGAGGCATTCTTAGAGCTACAGTCTTTGAAAACTTGCAACAGGTCAGAACAGAATGGGAAAAACTCATGTATATTAGACACACAAAGCCGAGATAAATAGATCTGCCACCGGTGATGAGCTGCATGTGACAGCCCACTGGGTTTACAGTCTTGAAACCTTTGGCTTGAATCTACCCAAGTGTAGACTGAGATAGCGCGACACTTTGCTTGGATTCAGACGTGTGCTTTCCCAAACACCGGTGAAAACATTGTTAGAAACAATGGTTGTGTATATTGCACGCATGTGCGATCGTGCAGCACTTTTGAATAAGTTCTAAATTGATTTGCCACCGGAAGTGATCTGCATGCGAGTACTCGCTGGAGTCTCACTGTCCTTTTCCATATCTGTCTTGGCCTGGGCAACCTGACAGTATCTTAGCCCATGAGCAGTCATTGACTGTGCGGCACTTTGCCTGGATCAGGCTTGTGACTTAATACATAGTTAGGCGTGAAGATATTCGGATAACAGGCTATTCATAGCGTTGACCACTAGCGACGCGGCCTGAATTCGAACACCAAGCCAGCCAAATGGCCCTGATGCTAATGGCTAGAATGCACAACAAGAAGCAAACGCTGACTACGTTGGCAGGATTCCGACAACTTGTAAGAGATGATACGAGATGGTCCTTAATTTTTGCGAGTGGAGGAAGTATAGGTACAAAGGTATCAATGACAGAAATTATTTATTTCATATGAACTTTTTAACGGCTACATTGCCACCCAATGGTACCTCATTCATCATGAACGCAAAGACAGTACTACATCAATGTAGATCAACGGTGCTTTGCTAATACACAATCAAGCCAAAATTATACACGAATATCAAAGGGGCTATATAAACACAAAGCGCAGACAACTTTGGTTAATTTTTACACAGATTGCAACGAGATTTGATCTGAATTAGTCAGGAATTGTCGGATCATTTTATACATCTGGAATCGCATAGGTAATTGGGATGTAACTGCGTATGCACAAGCAACCAATCAGATGATTGACGATTTTGAACGAGTAAGCTGTCGATTCACCTAAAGGAATCTGGACGAGTCAGAGCGATTAAAAAGGGACCAAGTGGCGGTCAAGCTTTCGCTCGAGTATCACGCGCAATCGAACGAAGATAATCCGAGGAGTCGGGTAAATTATAAACAGTTTGTGCATTAGTAACAGGGTTAGTGAAACAAGAATCGTGTAAAACACAGGAAGGCAGACTTCAGCAACAAGGAGTTCCAACCAAACCAAAGTACCACAAACATAAGGTCAGAAGTGTATGAATAAATACGCGTGCAACAAACTCACGCGAATCACGTTGTAGCCAATATCGAAGACGGTCAAATTGATCTTGGAATTGCTGTCACCTTCCCAAACATAGCATCGAACTGAAATGAAAACAAGCAGTACAGACGGTGACGTTACACCACTCGATTTCTAAACGGTGAGATGATGTATTGTACACTAATTTAAAGTATTCGAAATATTATAATTATGCACAGAAAGGAGCAGTGGTGCAAATTAGGACAAAAAAGAAAGGTGTGGAATAAAACTGAAGGCCTTTCATCACAGGTATGGTATGAAAGTACAAGCCTGATCCAAGCAAAGTGGGCCACAGTCAGAGACTGCACGTGGGCTAAGATACTGTCAGGTTGCCCAGGCCTAGACAGCTTATGGGTAGTTCAAATCAGCCCAGGAACTTCTGGTTGTTCTGTGTATTAACAAGGTGAACAATTCCCGAATACCTTCTATGACTGACCATATTCATTGACCTTTGACCGCATCACCTATGAAATTTGGTTCATTCGCATAAGGTGGAAAATGGCGAGATTACAAACGATTGCTTTTACGGAAAGTTGGCCTGAGAGTAACTTAGCCAGTGACTCTGCCACATTTCGGCTGCTACCGGACATGTGAAAATACGCATATGTTACCGCAATGTAATGGAAAATGTTCGTGACTGATCGGGGAATTATAATCATGGTGGTGCGTCAGTTGATAATGATCGCGCCTGTCTATCTTAACGAGTGCAGAACCCACCATGGGCTGTGCAGTTCTTAACCAGCTTAGTATTGGTCAGGTGAAAGAAATCTACACTTGATCTCTGTTCGTACTGACACCCTTGGTCTGCGAAGCTTCTGAGTCAGAAGCGAAACGTTACCAATAAACTACTCTCACCGTTACATACGTTACCCTTCGTGGGCTAGAGCTCGGGTAGAACGGTGAACAAAGACAAACAAGCTATTAAAAGCTCTCGGAGACGAATCTACCTCGAGCGATTCGCATTTGACCAATCACATTGGAATCTAGGAATGGTGTAAAGTGTTGAATGTCGCGAAGCACGCGAATGTCACACAAACTGCTGACTGAAGGGATACTGAAGCTCTTCACGATTTTGAATATAGTTAAAAAAGACACCATCGAGTGGACGATGCCTTAGCCCCGTTAGTTATGTACTATTACGTATGTGGGCATCTGTGTCAACTGACCTTGACCGTGTTCACTTGTATAAGATTGATGTGGATACACACTGTGAGGAAAACGGACCACTGATCCTGGTCATTCCCACGAAACGTGACACACTGTAGGTGTACTACAGGTTGTTTAGCGGTAAGGTCAAATCAGTGGTGGTGGGTTGACTACTACGTAATCATGTTCCCTGTCCTGACTATCACCCTTGGTCTGACGAAGCTTCTGTGTCAGAAGTGAAACGTTACCCAAAAACTACTCTAACCGATTGCACTCAATTTCTTTGCGATACTGACGTTCTTCACGATTTTGATTATTGTTAAAAAGACACCATCGAGTGGATGACAAACGCTGCATATGACCCAAATGTATAAAATGAGTTGATCTCAAACGAAGAAAAACAGCTTCTTCAGGGACACAACACATAGGTAACACGTACAAAAAGCATAACGACTGCACAATCATGAAAAAGAAATTGATCGAGGAGGGTAGGACTGGAAAAGCTACGAAATCTGTAGAAGTGAAAGCAGACACCCCTCGTGTAAAACATACATTTAAATCGGTTTTGTGAATGAGTGATGTACATCCATGATCGACATCGACCGAAGGAGACCAACAACAACAACACGACAGTTTCTTTACGCCGTTTACTGCATTGCATCATAAGAAACGACTCTCCATACCGCTCGACAATATTCATGATTAATCAAACTCCCAACTCGATCAGAACGAAAACAAAAAGTGCAGTATTACATGCAAGATGGTTTGAAATATCAACGTGACTTTCGAAGGTGTCTACGCTGAAAAATCTATCTTGAGGTCACTCCGGATGTTGTAAACCAAGTATGCAACAGCGACACAACTGTGTCAAATTTAAGAAAGAACAGGAAGAACGGTTGAACCAGTTTTATAACTCGAGGGATCCACGGACAGTACCAAGTTACGAGTCATCGATGGAATGGGTAGGCTGGTAGGAGTGAACAAGTCTTGATAATCGGTCAAGCGTTAAGCATTCAGGGTCAGATCTCAAGAGGATTTACTGCGATCGAACAAAGTTCATAGTCGATTAACTAGCGGAAAACTTTTGTGTGCTATATTTCAAACATCAAGCGAGGCTGCTTCGCTAAGATCAGATCTCAATTAATTGTCTACGAAATCAACTCTGTTTGGGAGTGGGGTTTTGAATAAAGAGGATTTTAGTTTGTCTACTAGGTTTGCTTGAGTAGTCTCCCGTCGTCTTGCTAACCAAGCAATTGGGTAACTATTTAAACATTGCAAGAACTGTCTCAGCTTGTTCGGTGGTTGAATCAATAGAATGCATTCAATATATTTGACGCGAGACGCTTCTGAACAAGTATTGCACTTCTGCGTGAGCCTCATGCTAGCGTAATATGTAACTACCAAGTGAGGTTGGATGAGAAACAGCAAGATGTATTGACTGTAACTAAAACGATGATTATGACACTTTCGAATGGCGAGTTTACCACTACTGATTAGGTATATATATGGTATGAAAGCACAAGCCTGATCCAGGCCAAGTGCCGCACAGTCAGGGAATGCACGTGGGGTAAGATACTGTCAGGTTTCCCAGGCCTAGACAGAGGGGGGAATAGAAATGGTAGAGAGACTCCTGCGTTATTTAAGTATGCAGCTCACTACCGATGGCCAATCAATTTAGCATGATGTTAGCTTACCAGCACATAAATGCTGTACGCTTGCACATCCTTGCTAAGGTATGATAGCAAGAGAGAAACCGAATGTTTCGGGTTAGTTCTAATTCAACATGGCACGTATAACGTGAACCATTGATTCAAAGTCAAGCGATTGCAACTATAGATACGAGTACACTTTGGGTGACTTTTGGTAGAGACCGCTCAATGAGGAAAGAATCAGTATCCGCGATTATGATTCGTCGACGATTAACTATTACGACTACCGTCACTTGGACTCCGCATTCATCGTATTTGAAGTAAACGGGAAATCATAACAGACAGCCAATGTCCCCGTATCGTGCCAAAGCCCAGTGAGGTACACATTTGTTTATGATTAACCAGCCAATCAGCAGTAAGCCTTAGATAAACAAAAAACCCAAAGGTATTCCATTGCACCACAGCTAACAACCCTGGTTATATCATGTATGTGTGGATTATTAATGGATATCCGACGAAAAACAGTTAAGACAGTTTCAGAGAGCGGAACATTTGCGAGGCCATTCCGAATATCAATTGTGGCCAGTTCATTCGATAAGTGCTTCATCACTTGTAGAGTACAGACCATGCACGGATATGCAATGGTGAAGTACTTTGTACTCTGCGGCTAACAGTGTGCTAAATTGATTGGCTAGAGGTAGTGAGCTGCATGCTGAAACAGGCTGGAGTCTCACTACCATTTCCTGTTCTTTTTTCTTCCTCATATCTGTCTAGGCCTGGGCAAACTGACAGTATCCTAGCCCACGTGCAGTCTCTGACTGTGCGGTATTTTGCCTGGATCAAGCTTGTGCTTTCATACAATGTACCATAGAGTACAAACCATCATCATCACTACCATCGGAGACTCCAGTAAACAGATAGCCAGCGACATACCAGCCAACCTTTGCCGGACACGAATTACTATCAATCTACTTGCCGTGGTTCATAACACGTGACCAAACCATCGTGATATAACTGGTTGATATACTTCCGAACAGCAACGGCGTATTATTATAACCCACAGTCAAGGTCAAAAATCAAACTACTATTGCAAAGTGATTTGAATTTCATCAACATGTTAGCAACAAACCGAAAAAGGATGAACAACTCACCTGTTTCCGTAAGAGATGACGGCTGACTGGTCAACGATTTTGGGAATGAGTCCTGTCACGGATTAAGAAGAAAACCAAGCTGTGATAAAGACGATGAACTGGAATAGGATCGAATGAGAGGGAGCAAAAAGGTAACGGCCCTGACGCGAATCGTAAACACAGAGATGTTAGTACCCAAAGATCAAGCTGACTGGAATACAAGCATTGCATCAGTACGATGTTCATCAGTTCGGAAGACCAAGGAAAGGGGAATAAATCACCACACATCATCATGACAGCCGGTGGCAAGTACCAAGTGCTCAACAAGCATACAACCATGACATATTCTAGAAGATATGGGGAAGGGTTGAACTTAAAAAGTTACTGAACCTAAAAGGAATGAGGTGTCTACACCTCGAATCAAAAATGGATTCAAGCAAGTGTTGTGAACGAGTAGAGCGACATCAGCATGATGGCTTCCTAGCGGCTTTAACTGTTACACATCATAAGAAGTTATCCACGCCAATTCACTTGCCAACAGACAACATTAATCAAACACTCCAAGATGTTTACAACAACACCGCCACTGAACACGATTTTGAGCCATATCACTAAGGGTAAGACGCCAAAGCGAATTCTCATCTTTTGGACCCCAACCTAGGAGACTGGTCGCACCAACCACAGCTAGTTTAAAAGTCAAAGCCTTCATCTGCTTGAGCCACGTCATAGTCTGACCATTCTTACATCGACGCCATTCCGAGATAGTAGCGGCAAACAAAACCACGTTAGGATAAGGAAGATTTCCCATTCGCAACACTCAAATTTCGGCACTACGATGAATGTAGCCCAAGAAATTGACCTTTTGGTAGACTGGATACGGTTGTGGTTAGCCTTCTTCGATTGATGTCAACCAAGGTTTTAACTCACACGGCATTGTGTTTGGATGCTGGCAAGCGTTTCATGACCAAACATCCGTGCAGAAAACATTCGTGCCATCAGAGTTCACCGCTATGGCAGTACTTGGCGGATCAATGTCAGTTGCACGCTGACGGCGTGATCTACTATTAGCAGCTCAGATGACGCTTTACACAGTGCCTCCAAGGTGAGCGGCCAACAGCTGCATACGGTACAGGGACGTTTATAACGAAGTGTCAAACTTTCAGTATCGACTCCGAATTGTTTGAAAGAGTTCTTGACAGTTGGATTTGAGATCAGAGCACCAGCTTCAAGAAGAAGAATGGGTGCTGCCGAGTGAAAAGCAACACATTACTTTGGTCAACCATAAGCGCCTTGAGTGCTTGGTCAGGAATCACTTTGTGATTCTGAGTTTGAACACCGTGGTTCGTTGTACGAACCCTATGGCAACAGTGGCATTCAAGTATAACTTTGCTGGGGAGAGGTTTACACCCAAATTGAATTGTATAGCGATACAAAGCAATGTGGAAAATAAAACCAATATTTGCTTGAGATTCAAATTCATTTGTGATACAAACCAAAGGGGGTCAACGCCGAGAGCAACAGCAAACTCTTTGTGATCTCATCCTCACCTCGAATGGAGAG
This sequence comes from Atriophallophorus winterbourni, assembly GCA_013407085.1. NCBI lineage: Eukaryota > Metazoa > Platyhelminthes > Trematoda > Plagiorchiida > Microphallidae > Atriophallophorus > Atriophallophorus winterbourni. The sequence goes on along the minus strand of JACCGJ010000558.1, from coordinate 18,761 downwards.
AACTTTTGTTTGTGAGCAACAATGAACAAAAACACAAATCAGGTTACAGATGGCTCGGTATCCTACAAAATGTCGGAGCTGGTGTACTTAACTGCATGGTACTGTATTGGCAATGTAAAAATTTGGTGACCGTGAACGACAGAGGATTTTTGCAAACAATTCACGGATGTGCAATCGTGCAGCATTTCTGTGCTGTGCGGCTAACATCGGGCTAAATTGATTGGCCAACGGTAGTGAGCTGCATGCTGAAACACGCTGGTGTCTCACTACTATTTCTATTCCCCCCTCATATCTGTCTAGGCCTGGGCAGCCTGACAGTATCTTAGCCCACGTGCAGTCTCTGACTGTGCGGCACTTTGCCTGGATCAGCCTTGTGCTTTCATGCCATACCATACACTGGTATTTGATACATCGAGTAAAACATGAATTTGCAGTTATAGATCCGAGTGGCCATCAATCAGTTTAAAGCCTGGGTTAGGTTGAAATAGAGGTTGACAATTGTGCACGAAGTAGAGCCAAAAATGTCAGAATCCATAATCCGACGAGCAACAGGTTAATATCTACTTGCGGAACACTTCTGTGGTGTGCAGCTAACATCATGCTTAATTGGTCCGCCATCGTTCTTGAGCAGCACGCTGAAACACGCGAATCTCACTGCCAATTTTATTTATATTCTCATATATGTCTAGGTCTGGGCAACCTGACGGTATCTTAGCCCACTTACAGTATATGAATGTGAGGGAATTTACTTGGATCCGAATTGTGCTCATACACATACACACACCTAATGGGTGCTGGACTAATTTCAAATATCGTTGCGATATTTTACCTCCGAAAGAATTACCAACTAACGCACTTACCGATGGTTTGTGTAACAACTTGACCGGTGCGGGAGGACGGCCGGCAGTCACGTGGTTCCGTTTGTCATCCCCGGTCCAATTTTTGGGGAAGTCAAGCTTCACCGGTCGCGAGGCATCTTCTGCATTGGACAAGGAAATGTCTGGTTGTTGTATGTGGTTGTCGCCATCGGAACGCTCCGAGTCGGTCACACCTTCTTGTTCCGCCCACGCATCATCTTGCCGAGGCTCGGAATCGGTGGAGTCGGTCAGCTCCAGCTCGGCGGTGGTCTCGGTGACGAGGGGTTTGCCGGGTTGACGAGAAACGAAACGTCCGGAAATGCGGCGAATACGCTTGGAGATGCGTTGCGGTTTTCCCGGTGGCCGTAATTCTTTGGACGACCGTCGTGGGACGTGGGCGTCCATTAAGCAAGTGACGGCAGATTGACCAGGAAGCGGTTCCACATTGTCTGGCCCGGAAGAGGAATCCACATCACTGCCCACGTCACTTCCGATTCGATCGCATTCCGTTTCCGATGTGATTCGGCCCTGGAAACGCAAACGGTGAACACGGATGAGCGACAAAGCAAAACGCAAAAAATAAAAGTCCAGATGTGCAAACAAGAAAGGCTGATTAATGCATGGCAGCACACAAAGCAGCCGGAAAATAACCGAATTTTCGGATGATTGCATCTGTGCATGGAAACAAACCAAAGTACATCCCTAAAACAAAAACAACAAAGCAGATATAAGCCATCAATTAACAACGGGTTTACAGAGAATAAAAGTATTTTTGAAATACAGCCGGGTAAAAAGTTGTCAGGATATGCTGATTGTCGTCAATAGACAACTTGTTGCGAGAGGCAGCTGAGGGTAAATCTTTCCGGTTGTTGATGCTGCAAACACCATAAACGCAATACGCTGAAAGGCCGATCAATACAGCTCATTATTGAACGGTTGTTATTGTTGGCTTCGCTCGGTCGATAACGAGAATGGGTGTACATCAATAGCACATGAGGATCTCATACCGTTTCTCATGACGATATAGTTCTGATCGAAAACAAAAGGTCCACAGTAATAGATAGTGCTCGATCGATGGATGTTAATGTGATCTTGGTTCCTCATTCGAAAGCAGCGCCAACTCTTCACCCTGAGACTCCACAGTGAGGGATCAATAGCAAGTCTTTTTCAAACAGAAAGGTCTATGTCGAGAGGCTTCATACCTCCTTCACACCCGTCGTGAACATGATGGACTTCATAATGTAAGAAAGCGGAGTAATGGTCCACAGAAGCCGATAAATCATCAGAGAGAGTATTATACCGGTAGCATGTAGCGAATGTTTGAATGCCGGCATACAACCATGACTTAAACAGCTACGGATTCTATAAAAGAGTAAGCGCAAACAAACTGGGATGAGGTGTCTACACCTAGAATTTCTATTTTGTTTCTCATATATGTCTGGGCCTGGGCAACCTGACAGTATCTTAGCCCACGTGCAGTCTCTGACTGTACGGCACTTTGCCTGGATCAGGCTTGTGCTTTCATATCATATCATATCATATCATATCATATCTACACATAGAATCAAACACGCACTTAAGAGTAGAGCGACATCAGAACCACAGGTTCCGTGCGACTATCTCCGTTAACAATATACTTGAAATAACGCAGATCACGGAACACCGATCGCAAAATCGTGGCCAAGAGAAACTAATACCCTGCTGTCAAGTAAAAAAATTGACAGGCTGCGTTAGATTTTGGGTTCACGTCACGTGCGATTGACGTAATGTAAAAAATCTCCCAGCGATGTCAGTTACGTGCGTAGTGCGAAAAACGAAACGAAAACGTAGTGCTGTTTAGCAGGAACTGAAATCTAAACGAACCCCGATGGGAGAAGTGTGATAACCACGGTGCACGCAACCCCAGGCAACGCATGATATAATTGGATCGAATAAAAACGTTTTATCCGGAAAAATGCGAAATTTCGGCTTTTGGAAAATTTTTAATAAACAGACACCCAATTAAGGATGAACAAGGATTAGTGGTGAGTACGACGGTCTCGAAACCGTTTTGATTGGCGGTCTTGCTCTAAACATATTCCTGAAGTGGTTGATTATTCGTGTACGTTGTCAAGTGAAGTGGCGAGGAAAGATTGTTATGATGCGTGACAGTGAAAGCCATGCGATCGTGCTGATGTCGCTGTACGCGTTCACTTACTTTACGTTTACTTTTGTGCGACTATCTCCTCCTGGAGGATGAGTCGTCTTCAATGAAGATTCTTGGGAATTTGGGTACAAAGCGGCGTCCTCAGCACCACTCGGCGTTTGTTCGAGTCCGCTTCTCTAGCCTTTGCACAACCAAGTGCGACCTGCAAGGCAACAGAGAGTTGCCAGAAAGAGGTGGTGTGCATCAACTAACCGTCTGCCAGACTCTGTTTCAGATTTTTCCTCAGGGTTTTCTGCCAAAGACTTTTCCGCGATCGGGTATCCCGCAAGTCAGCGGAGGTCTAAAATCAGGGTTTTCCTTACCTTAGATGAAATGCCCTCCCAGGCTAACGACCTCCACCTGCCCGAAGCAAACTGCTTTTCAGGCCCCAGTCACTCGCCCTCGACCCTTCTCCTGTTGGTAGAAGCAGTTCCGCGTTCACGAAAGTTGGTTGAATGCATGTTTGATTTGAGGTGTATGCCCTTCATCAGCAGTGTGTCTGTGTCTAGTTTTCTCAAGCTTAAGCAGCTCTTTAGATCCCAGACTTTCCAACCGTTTAAGGATTGTTAACGTCATGGTTGGCAGTTATGCATTCAGTACATGCTACCGTTGCAATGTTGCGCTTGACGATGATGATGACATATGACTGAAATCAGCAAGGTCATAACAGAGTCTCGTATCATCATCACTCAGGGAGAGAACATTTTTATCAGAACGCTAAAGTCCGTACAAACAGTAAATATCTCCGGAAGTACGGTTGACTGGCTAAAAAAGTTGCCCAAATGCCATTGTGACAGAGAACAATTACAGCAAGCTTCCAGTGACATGTCAGTGGAGATAGCGACCGATAGGTTAAAATATTCCCAGTACAAACGGTAAACATTGAGTAAACAGACCTATCAATAGGTATTTTCAGAACAGAATCCTCATTTAGATGCATTTTGAGCACACACACTACGACTGGTTTCGTGCTGTTTGCGCACATCAGATCGAGAGAAAGTACGACCAGGATCCACTTGGCTTGAAGCAGTGGAGGAATGGTAAACAAGTTGCGCTTGCACGTCAATGTCAGATAAGGTTGGCACGACCAACCTGTTCAATCACGTGAGCCCACACACAAGCAGATGGAGTTAAATCTATCATCATGAACAAACATCTTCATTTGCATGCATGTTGTATTTTCCAGAAATAGATATCCAGAGCATTGTAGTCAGTGTGTCTTTTGGAAACACAGCAGCAATTAAAACGATTAAATTGCAAGATATCGCAGGTTTAACCTATTTTTACACGGAAACCATCAGGCGGGAAACCAACACGGAAGGAATAAGTTCAGAGAAAAATGAATATGAGGAAGTGGTCGCGCACAAGAAATCACCTCAGTAAATTGCACGAAAGACGGTTAAACTCTAATGAAGAACCAATAGTGCGCGTCTTAAACCAAAGATTGTCATAACCGGGGGTGGCATTGGGGATAAGCCCCCACTGTTTATACAATGCACCCATATGGCGCGCATCTCAAATGTATGTATGTATAAAAGCACAAGCCTGATCCAGGCAAAGTGCCGTACAGTCAGAGACTGCATCTCAAATAGCCTCTAACAACCAAGTCCAGCTTCTGGCCTGCACGAGTGGCTCCCCGAGCCCGGCGGAACTGCTTCTATCAACAGGAGAACGGGCGATGGAGCTCGTTAGCCTGGGAGGGCATTTTATCTAAGGGATGGAAAACCTTTACTTTTAACCTCCCCTGCCTTGCGGGATACCCGATCGCGGGAAAGGCTTTGGGAGAAAACCCTGAGGAAACATCTGGAACAGTGTCTCGTAGACGGTTAGCTGGTGCACACCACCTCTTTCTGTCAATTACCTGCTGCCTTGCAGGTCGCACTTGGTTGTGCAAAGGCTAGAGAAGCTGACTCGAACAAACGCCGACTGGTGCTGGGGACGCCTCTTTGTACCCAAATTCCCAAGACTCTTCAGTGAAGCCGACTCCTGGAGGAGATAGCCGCAGAAAAGTAAAAATAGTAAAGTAAGCTTTAAACGAGACAATCAAAACCCATGAAGCGATCTGCGAAGCAATTGCGTTCCAAGAACTAAGATTAAAATCGATACCACTGTTGATAAACCGTGGCAACCAATACAAGGCTTACCCCATTTCGGGAATCGAATCTTGGATTGGATGAACACGTTCGGTAGTTGTGGGTCCCCTGATGTCCGGCTACATTGGAATAGTCAGCCATTCGTCGAGTTCGTGTAACGCTGGTATTGCGGCAAAAAGTAACCAAATGTGAGTAAACGAATGAGAAAAGAATTCGTCGCTACGAGTGAAAGAACAACGACGACAAGTGGTGATGACTTTGCTGCAATTCGTTCTGATCTTACGAGGAGAGAGATTATTGAATAAGGTGTGTGTCTCTAGGTCTGGGCAACCTGACAGTAGTTGATACATTTATACAATTATGTCATCGCACGAGTTGCAAGGACGAAATCGAGTACAACTACGAACTGCTAAACGGAACTTTGGCTTCAGATATTCCCTGTAGGTTTAACTCCTGAGGTTTTTATGATTGGATATAGCCACGAGTTAATGAAGGTTTCATATAAGAGTCATCCTTCCCCGGCATATATGTATTTATGTGCATGTATATAGCTGATTATAGACGTGATTCTACGGTCATAGCAATGTACTTGGCTGAAGGTTATCTGAACCAGACAGCAGCGAAACGAAAACAAAAACAGGCCGCTAATTAGACTGTCTGTACCGTTTCAAAGTTCACTTTGGCCAAGGGTTCTATTTTGTTCGCATGCGTTTGGAGCGCTGATAACAGCACAGCCAACGAGAGCGAAAACAAAAACGCGACAATGAGGGGAACAAGGAGGATTCGCGCGAATTACGACAAAGCTCTGTGATCGAATGAAATATGGTTGCTCGCTTGATAAGAATGAAAATCTCATTCCTGGTCCGTCAAAGAAACGTGCCGCGAAAACGTCAGAGAGAAATTGGTGCGATCGGCAGACTGGTAACGAAAGAACAATCACTTACCCGTATGTGTGATTTCCAATGGCATCTAGCTCCGTGTCTGATTCGGGAGACCAGCTTTGCGTCAGCACAGTAGATGTGGTAGACAAACGGGCGAAATGCTGTTTCAGTATTCAGATTCGCATATCGAGCGGAAAAGAACGCCGTTGTGGATGCATACTGCCAAAAGGCGAAACGCTTTCTTCCTCCGTCTCCGGATAATCGCTTTCTCGATGAGCACGAATGGTCTTATGGCTGAGCTGGCCGGCTAAACAGGTGCGGGAAATATAAGCGTGAAGGTGGTGGTACTAAAAGCGAAGACAGCTTTCTAAATCTACGAGGTTCATGTCAGGCGATACGCTTGAATGTTAAGAAGACAAACAGCCAAGTGTGGGTAAATATAACAACAGCATTTCATCCGCGATTTTGATCAAAACTCGTACAAGTGTTTCGGGTGTAATAAAAGCAGACATCGCTGATGTGCTGTACAGGCGCCAATGGGATAACCGCAAAAGCAGTCGGTAAAGCGAAGACTCTAATTCCAGTGTTGGATCTCTCTCATTCGCATTATCAAAAGAGGCGACTTGACCTCTAGAAAGAGTAGAGTAATTGCAGAGGTTGATCCGTAAATGCAAGTGTACCGATAACGATTGCAACAAATTTCACACATTAAAAGGCAAACAGCCAGAAACCGGTAGTGGTATGTAAGTGCAGGGGATGTAAGTAACACATTACTTTGGTCATCAATAGGCGCCTTGAGTGTTTGACCACGAATCATCATGTGATTCTGTGTCTGAACATCGTGGTTCGTTGTACGAACCCTGTGTAACAGTGGCATTCAAGTATAACCTTGTTTACCACTTATCCACTGTTTCAAGGCTTACTGAACCTAATCTTACTGTCTCCACCTGATGACGGCAAACAGCCAAAAACCGGTAATGGTGTGTAAGTGCGGGGGATGTGAGCAACACATTACTTCGTTCAAATAAGGTTACACAACGGTGGACCACACGATTCATATATCCCTAATTTTTCAGGGCAAATATCGCAAGTTCTTGCTTTTGGAACATCTTACATCGTTTAGCTATTATTCGAGAGGTTTTCTGAACGAAAGCATAAGGACCAATACTGACTTACCCGTTGTATTCGTGATCACGACCCGTGCAGACTGCAAGTGAGAACATGAGTCGAAGTAAGCAAGTAAGTATACTAAAATATCTCATACAGTACAGCAGGGGTTTTTGATCTCAGCCGCCGATGATGGATGACCCCATGAATGCAGAGTTCAAGCACATGATGATTATATGCTGAACAACGGTTTAAATGATTATGTCAGTACTTTTCGGGGGAGGGAAAATATCAACCACAGGGATCAACGTGATATGGAGTGTCACACCGTCCAGAATCATTGGTTCCGTGTCTGTTACCTGCATTTAAAAGGCCGACAGCAGGGCCCGGTCTTTCCCAGATTAAATGGGACGTTTTATATTAAAATTAGTAACACCGCTCTAAAGTGATTACCAAAATACAATGAGCTGCATACGAAACAGGTTGTCATTTTCGTGCCCAATATCTTTCTAGTCCTCGGCAATGTCACGCTCAGTCACCGACTGTGGGAGCACCTTGCCTGCATCCAGGTTTGTGATTTCATACATACATGTTGTTGGCCTCCTTCGGTCGATATCGACCATGGATGTACATCACAATCGCATGAATTTTCATGTTCTACAGCTTTTGGAATGACTAAACAGTCCGATTCGGGAGGAACAATCTCTCCCGCAGCGCTTGCAACGATAGGCAGAACTCAGTTGTAAGGCGTCAGTTGCATGCCGGCGGCGTGATCTGCGACCGGCAGCCAAGAGCTGTGTCTGTTTCTCCCCAGCTTGCAGACGACGCTTTACACAATGCCTCCAAAGTGAGCGGTCAAGAGCAAGTTCTTCCCAGCTCGCGGGGTCAATACCAACAGCTTTCATATCTCTTTTGCAAACGTCTTTGTACCGCAAGTGCGGTCTTCCCAATGGTCGACTTCCTGATTGCACCATTTTCCATCATATAGACGTAGCCCATACGTACATACAAAATGAGCATTATGAAAAGATGCAAGCAACGAAACACCATAGGCTCTTTCCCCACTAAACTAGATGAAAACGATAATCATGATACGCACGCAACATCACTGTTTCCATGTTATTATTACAATGGCGACAACAAACAAACATTAAAACGAAGAAGTGTAGTTCCCCCTGAATAAAACTTGATGATTATTTTTTCATTGTCTCGTTCACTAGAAAAGTAAAATTCCGTGAATGGCGAATCAAATACACAACGAAAGAAAGAAAATGAGTGAATTAGATTAAAAACCGGGTGAGTGGATAAATTTCAATAATAAATATGACAAAAAGAATGACACTGGGATGAAAGAAAGTTCACTAAAAGTTGCGACCGAAAAACTATGATTGCGAGAGAGACCATAATCATTTATTTATTTCAGCTGATCGCAATAAAGTTCCCAAAATCAGTAGAAATCATGATAGATTGGTAGCAGTGCCTATACATCAAGACACAAGACAGGACACCGAATGTGTACAAACGATGACACAACGGCGTTTGGTCAGGCTTATTCACTATCGTCACGTGATGCGATTAGATAATCTAAAAGGTCACGAGGGTACGTGATGCGTGTACGGAGTTTGTCAAGCGACAAAAACGCACGAGTTATCAAACAGAATGACCAAAGTTAAGTTTGGCAATTCTTTTATTCAATTGGAGCATGTTCACTCTATTACGACAGCGCCGCCTGCGGTGGCTTGGTCATGTCTACAGAATGGAAAATGCTCGTATTCCGAAAGATCTACTCTACGGTGAGTTGAAATTAGAAAGTCGCCTATTGGGCAGACCGCACTTGCGGTAAAAAGACGCTTGCAAAAGAGATATGAAAGCTCTTGGCATTGACATCGCGAGTTAGGAAGAACTTGCTCTTGACCGCTCAAATTGGAGGCATTGTGATGTATGTAACGAGAGTGGTCGCTATGACCTGGTTGAATTTAATGGAAAATGACCGATTTAAACAACTCCCATCACACGAATACATGCTTGATTCGAGGTATAGGCACATCCTACCAGTGTGTGTGTGCCTAATCTTCAACAGGTTCCGTAAC
>JACCGJ010000557.1:99071-111549 GCA_013407085.1 Atriophallophorus winterbourni | reverse complement strand
AAACGCATGGGCTTGAACGAAACAGTTGTATTCGCATACATGTTCACAACAACTAACATTTGTTGTGGTAAAAAGGTTAGAAAAAGCACGAGAATGAAATAAAATACAGTCCACATTACAGCCAATGTGAAATAAAATTTGCACACCCAGACAATGAATGACGGATCTAGTGTGGAGAAAAATCGACCTCTGAAAATAATGGGTGTCTAAAGTGCCCGCAGCAAGGAGAGACAGTACGAGTGAAATCGGTGGGCGTTAAAAAGTCATGAATGTGGTTACATTTTGAGTAAGTTTTAAATGAGATTGACCTTACCATCATTGGATGACAATTCTATCCTGGGTTGAGCGAAATCAAAGTGTGATTGTTTTATACATTAGTCACTTACACTTATCTGAATGAGCAGTCTGAATCCACTGTAAGGATCACTCACCGAAGTGTGGTCGTGCGGCTAAAAAGTAGAGATTTGTTTACTAATTAGCTGGAATAACTTTTTTTAGGGAATTGTAGATTGCAATTCGAGTTTACCCCTTGAAAGCTTTCAATCTACCATTGGACAAGTCAACAACGCCCACGTTGTTCTCGGCCTCCTTCGGACGATATCGAACTTGGATGTACATCACAAACGCATGATGGCTTCATGCTCCGCAGCTTTTATAATAAATCGATTCGGGAATGACAAGATCCCCCGCAGCGCTCACGGCGATAGGCAGTACTCAGTCAATCAGCGTCAGTTGCAGCGTGATCTATGTTCAGCTCCTGACCGGCATAGCTTTACACAGTGCCTCTAAATTAAGCGGTCAAGCGCAAGTTCTTCACAACTCGAAGGGTCAATGCTGAGAGCTTTCGTATCTCTTTTTGCAAAAAATTGTACCGTAAGTGGGGACTGCCCAAGTGTCGACTTTCCGAATTCAATTCACCATAAAGTAGGTCTTTTAGAATACGACCAATTTTCATTCTGTACACATGACCCAACCAGCGTAGGTGAAGCTGTCATATTAGAGTGAACATGCTCTGCAGAATAGCTTTAGAACGGACATTATTTGATCGAATGTGTCGTAGTTTTGATTCAAAGAACAAAATAAGAGAGTAATGGAAGCGGATGGGCTGAAAACGACTGATCCAATTTGACTCTACCAAACCAATGAATGAACAAAGAGTTGATTGGAAGAAACCTTCAAGTGGCGCGGTGACTTGAGTGTTCCATCAACCTTTGAACCAGAATATAAGCAGAGGCTCAGTTAAATAGATCACAGAGACCATTTCACGTAGAACCACACTATTAAACGCTGACAGATGACAAGTTTTGAATCTTTGCTTGTCCGGATGATTGTCCCTGAATCGATCTTAATTCAATAGTATCACGAAAAGAGCGACGGATCACGATGCCACTGATAACGCGTCATAATTGTTGATTGGTTTATTACGATGGAAAACACTTCAAGCTGTGAATGAATGTTGATTGCCGAATGAACGTAAAAAAAATCCCTCACCTCGTAACTGATGAACGTTCCCTTGATCCTCTTCTAAATGAGGTCACAGCAACATTCTAGTTTACGTTATATATATATATATTATTTATTATATATATATATCAATATATAATAATGATTATATATATATTATATATATTATATATATATAATATTCAAGGTGAACATACACTTTCATACATCGTTTTTTTATGTCGCCTCATAGTCGCAAAAATACGGTATATATATTAGATATAATGTTATATATATTATATCTATATATATATATATATATAATATGTTGTGGTGTGTGTGTGTGTGTGTGAAAATAGATTTAATAAGCTTGTTCAAAAGAATGCTACCTAGCAAATAAAATGTCGGTGCCAAAACGTAAACAACTTGGGTATCTGGATATGCTCGAGTTTAAAAACCTCACTTCAAACTAACACTGCATTTACAAAGGCAACACGTGTTCTTAATCTACTCAAACGGGTATTTGGGAAGCTTTTGCACAGGATATTCCTCAGGATTTTGTATACATACTTGAGACCAGTCATGGAATACGGTGTGCAGTCATGGTCTCCGTGGTTCAAGAAGGATGTTGAACTTATGAAGCGAATCTATCACCGCTCAACAAAACTAGTTCTCAGCACCCGAAACAAGCCCTGTAAAAAAGGATAGATCACCTGATTCTGTTCGACTTTCCCGATCGACGAATCAGAGGAAAACTTATCCTACTTTTTAAAAAATTCCATAGCCCGGACCATCAATTACAGGATTTATTCACGCGAAGGAATGCGAGACATTATCGCACCCATGAATATGTGCTGGTCGTACACCATTCCCGCCTGAACTGTAGAAGGTATTTTTACTCTGTCCGTGTCTGTTTTACTTGGAAAAGGTTACCTTCTTCTGTTACTCACTCCACTAGCTTGCTTGACTTTGAGACGAAATTATAAATTTTTCATTGAATTATTCGTTTCCCGAATACTTATGTTTAATCAAACAGCTTATCATGTTTTATACATAATTTTCATTCATGTCTACAAATCTATGGTTATTGTTAAGCTTCTTGCTCACTAGACCATCAAAAACCTTGAATTACCTTGAATCATTATCAGAGACAACATTACAGCGGTATCATGTACCAGATGCTTAACTGCTCAAAACTGGGAAACCACACGTGAAGTTTCTAACTGTGCTGCACTTTGCCTGGATCCAGGTTTGTGACTGCATACATAACTGCTACACAACCATGAAAACTGCAATCCTGAAAGACGGGAGAGGGCCGCACTTGATTGCTACGGATTTTATAGAAAAGTAAGCACAAACCAAATTGGATGAGGTGCCTACACCCCGTATGGAACATGTATTCAAACAAGTTTCGTGAACGAGTAAAGCAACATCAGCACGAGAGCTTCATTGCGGTTTTCACATGTATCATAAACAGCTGTCCTCATCACTCCACTTGACAACGTGCAGGATTAATCGAACAATCCAAATAGAAGCATGAGTTACTGACTGACGGAGAAATAAGTTTAATCGTCGAGGGCACTGTTGACGCGAATTGTGAAAAATTTGCAATGTGGGCTTTGCTAGTCTACAACACGACGTTAGATCCTATGTAAACTCGTTCATGTAGTGAGCTGACTTTGAGTATTAGGCCCACAAAATGATGGTCATCGTCAGGATGGGGCGGATATCTCAACAATCTGGCGTTCGATTTTGCAGCGGATTAGGATTAACGAACATCACACCTAATACGCACATGATTACGTAAGCAGTGTGTCGGCATACGCTGAGCTGTACAATTATTAAACAATTAGGGATGAACACAGCAATTAGGTGTGATCAATTATCTTGATCTCCCCTGTCTAGCTTAGTGAACTCAGGATTGGTCAAGAGAATGCCATTTATACCTGAACACTGTTCCTACGGACACCCTTGGTCTGACAAAGCTTCTGTGTTGAGAAGCGAAAAGTTACCAAAAACTTACTATAACCGATTCATTGCAAACTTTATTTTCATGGTCATCATCGTTCTCATGAAGCAGTTTCTGCCAGGCTATGCGAATAAGGCGCGGTATGGTAAACCGTGAGGAGCTATTCCTAAAACATGTCGCAACCATCGCAAACGAGCAAGCATCAGCATTTCTCTGTCCGCGGCCTTCTGGTCCTAACACCCGCTTGCAGACATCTATATTTGTAACGCGATGTTGCCACCGAATGCGAACAATCCTACGCAGGCAACGGGTCTCAAAGACAGAAAGCCGATGGACATTTTCCGCTCGGATAGACCAGGTTTCGCAGCCATAAAGGAGGATAGCACGCACCACTGCGTTGTACACTCGGCTTTAGTATGGAGTGAAACATCGCGTCGACGACACAAATGGCGGAGGTTAGCAAACGCTACACACGCTTTGCGAACACGTGAGATCTCGCCTCGACACAACCGGCAGCAGAGATACAACTACAACGTAAACAAAGCTGTCGACCAATTTAAGATTGACATTGCACACAGTTAGATTTGGAAGAGAGCCGCTCCTGTCCTCGGTGTTTTACACTCGCTAGGCGCACAGCACATGCCATACCTTGAAGCTTCAGGTACCAGGCGGTCCAGGGATTGTTGCATTATATGAGAGTCATCTCCCAGAAGTGCGATGTCATCCGCATACTCTGGATCGGTAGCTCTCTCACCCGGCAGAAGTTCAACACCTGCGCCCACCGGACCAGCTAAAGCTTTTCTCAGGACATCGTCGATCGTGAAGTTAAAAGGGAACGACGCTGGAGATATTCATCGAGGACAATAATTCTCCGTACGCTCGAACCCTGCCCGAAGTTTTGCAATCTAATGCTTTCATGATTCAAACATAATTCTCGGGCACTCCATGTCTCAGCACACAGTTCCAAAGACTTTCGCGATCGATTGAATCGAATGTCAATCGGATGTCAAGGAATACCACGATAGTTGGTCTGCGAAATGAGTGACGTTGCTCCAGTAACTAACGGAGTGTGAAGACTTGATCTATGCACCCTCGACCGGCACGAAAACCAGTATGCTCCTCGAGGATTTGTTCTTCCCGTTTGGTACTCAATCGGTGAAGCAGGATGGAGACCAGTATTTTAGGAGCTACTGAAATGGGACTGATAACCCGATGATTTTCACAGGAATCGCGCAGTCCATTTTTCTTGAAAATCGGAGGAATTACTGATTCTCTACAAGGAATCGGAACGCGTTCCTCAGCCCATAAGTTGGTGAACAGCGCTTGAAGTTTGCAAACTAGAGTTAACCCGACATCCTTGAACAATGACGGTACAAAGGCATCAGCACGTGATGCCCGATGGCGCTCAAGGCTCCGGAGTACATTGTAAATCTCTGGTTGAGTTGGAGCCTCGAACGAAATTGACAATGGTATACAGTGTTCCTTATCCTCGAAATCAGTGGGTGCAGAGGGACAGTTAAACTGTGCCTCAAAATGTTCTGCCCATCGCTACAGTTTACGTTAAATAAACCTTCGTGACGTATTATGTATGTGACGGCAGAAAGCAACCGACGTTGGTCCATTAGTTAAAGAAAATTTGCAGAAACCCAGTGTTGAGCTACTTGGGAAGTCACCCCACAAGTATCCAACGCGGCTGTTTCCAAAGAGGTTTGTATCCCACTCCATTGTTCATCTGGTAACTCCAGAAAGACGCACGTTCAAATTGGCCTGAAACTCCTCGAGAACAGGGAGATCATTGAGCCTCACAACTTTCAACTGCCTTGCAACGTTTCTACGTTTCCCGCCAAAACGTATCGAGAGCTTAGAATAAACATACGCATGATTTGACTCTAGACAGGTGCCCCAGTATGAATCTTGCAATCTGGCACACTCCCTCGCCACGACTAGCTGATAGCAATATGGTCAATTTGCGTGAACGAGGCCGCCGATGGAGATTTCCAGGTGGAACAGTGACGCTTCGAATGGCGGAAGTTAGTGCTGGTAAGGTACAATCTGTGCTTTGAGAACAAGCCAAGCAATCATTCTCCGTTATCATTACGACGACAATCGAGATCAAACATTCCATCCACGAAATGCTCGTTTGAAGATAGACGGCCTACACGTGCGTTCATGTCTCCAGCTAAGACAACGATGTCACTTCTCGATGCAAGTCTAATGAGTTCTTGTAATCTTCCATAAAACTCATCCTTGTCACGTTCAGAGCTACAATTAGTCGGTGCATAGGCAGCAACCACAAACAGGTCGCGGGATTGGTTGCGAAATCGGCCTTTTTTTGCACGAACCCTGTAGTCTTACTGCACAAAGGCGACTGTCGACTGGGATCCAGTCTAACAGTGCGACCTCAGCTCGCTCACTCAAGACGATTCCGACACCAGCTCGACCAGATACCATGGCATCGTCATCAGTGGACAAACGTAGATAGTGTGACTTACGTAAGTTCGAAGGGTTAGACAATCGTGTAACTGAGCTAGAGTTATGCATGCGTGTTTCCGACAAACAGCACACATCGACTTCGAGGCTATCAAGCGTGCGAGCCAAAGCTGCCTGCTGTCCGATGCTAGCTAAAGTCCGTACATTAAACGCAGCTAATTTGAATGGTACGCGTGGGCGGAAGAACGCTCTGGAGGCATTCGAAGCAGGCAAAATATGCGAAGTAGCTGAATTTGGAAACCTCGATGAACAAGCTGCACTTCTGTCAGGGCTAACCAAAGAACCACAAAACGGAAAACAGTTATTAAAAAAGTTTGCATGCAGTGTGAGATCATGTAAAGCATTTTGAGCAGAGAGCAAAGAGCTTGAGAGCAGAGAGCGTGAGAGCACGGGATCTGTCATTTTTACCTTTATTTTCATAATTGCTTGTGGGCGTGATACTACCCGTTTGCCCAGACCGAAGTAGGGGGTTAGCTTAGGGGGCCCCACCCGGAGCCTTTGGCTAAAAAGCCTGAACCACAAGGCAGTGGCTTGAGACTGAGTTTGTCTGACCTCTATCCATCGACCTTCCTGGTATGAGTAGCTCTGCTGGCACCAAAAGGCACCACCCAGTATAGCTCAATGGGTCATGAAGGTACACAAACCATCGCAACACGTTAAGGTCCAGTCCCCTAGCGCGACCGGATCCAGTCCATGGGCTACAAGTAGTATGACAGCATAAACAATGAAAACAAGTCACTCGAGATAGAAAATGAATTGTCTCACGGAAGAGTGAGTTACTGTCCAAAGTATTCAATGCAAATTGTGTCTAATATCGTGGATACCAAAACCCCGGAAACAAAGATTTAGCGAAATTGAAAAATTCAAGTAAAGCAATCACAGCAGCAATGTTCTGCTCATTGTACAATGAAAATACTTTCCACATTAATGTCATAATTGATTTTTACGATATTTCTATTTCCTTTCTCGTATCTGTATAGGCCTGGGCAACCTGATAGTATGTTGTGCGTTCTGTGTTCGCTGAACTGGCATTGTAGCTGTGGGACGTTTCGTCATCAAGCTAGATGACATCGTCAGCTGAGCTTCTTGCGATGTGTTTGTAATCGTCGTGTTTTCTGATTTTTATAAGCTGGCTCTTCTGTTTCTTGCTTCGTCATTTGTTGTTCTCAAGGTCACACGACTTAATGTTCGGTTCCTCATTGGCACATACATGTCGTACAATTGAACGTGTTGTGGAGTGCTGTATGTGGGGCGTGCGTCCCGTTGGTTCCATTCCAGTTGAATTGATGTCCTTCTTGGTCACAATTCGCGCATGGGATTTTGTAGACCAAGCCATCTTTCAATTTGCACAGCTGATTGCGGAGTGTTCGCGAAACTCTGTATGCAACGTTGATTCCAAGTAGTCGCACTACTCTTGCAGCGACTTCTGAAACATTCCTAATGCATGGTAAGAGTTTCCTGACCTGTGAATTTGGTTGCTTCGTAAAAAAGCTTTTTGGCGATTTGTATCTCAATGTAAAGTTCTTCGGGTAACCGTTTTTCTTGGGGACCTGGAAAAGGGTATCTTTCTTCTTGCACCAACGTTTTAGGAGAGTTACAATGCTTGGAGGAACAGCGTTCGTAAACATCTCCTTTTGTGCGTAATCGGATGTTTGCTTTTGAAGTTTAGAATTTGGTCCATATGTGTGTGTTTTCGATAGACACTTGTCTGAATGGATCCTGTGTCGCTTCTAGTGACGAGGACATCCCAAAACGGTAGGCACCTGTTGGTTTCTGTTTCTTTCGTGCACTTGCGTGTGAAGACACAATTTAGTACTCTATGAGTGTATTTGACTTGCGATTTATTGATTATGACGAAGGTGTCGTCCACCTAGCGTACCCGGAGTTTCGGTTCTATTAGAGGAATGGCAATGAGTTCCAATTTCTTTATTACTACTACCAGAGATAGGTGACCCTTGAAGTTCATTTGATATGCTCATTTATTTTTTCATTAAACTTGTATTGTGTGAAGAAGAAGAAGAAGAGGAAGAAGAAAGATTCACGAGCGTCATTAGTTCATCATGGGTGATTCGATTTCAGCGATACGTTGTTCCGTTAGTAGCGATGAGAATGTTTGTTTGGTGAGTGTAAGGTCGATCGACGTAAATAGGGCGGTGATATCGAAGGAGACCATCAGCTCGTCATCAGTTATCCTCACATTTTGTATTTATTGAGAAATGCTTCTGCTGAGTGCATGAAATGGTTCGAGCCTCTGACTAGATATAGTTTTCTTCGTAGTTCTTTCGACAATATATGCGGGAATCGGCGGGTTTCATTTAGAAATATTCAGCACTGTTAATCCGCGGCTTGAAATTCAATCTCTTGAGAGCAAAGTTGATCATGTTTACTAGTTGTTTCGTTTGATCTTTTTCACGTTGACCATCAATTCAACTGGAATGGAACCAACGTGATTGCAAGGGGACGCACGCCCCACATACAGCACTCCGCAACACGTTCTATTGGACGACATGTATGTGCCAATGAGGAACCGAACATTAAGCCATGAGACCTTGAGAACAACCAATGACGAGGAAACAAACAGAAGGGCCAGCGTATAAAAACCAGAAAACACGACGATTACGAACTCTTCGCAAGAAGCTCAGCTGACGATGTCATCTAGCTTGATGACGAAACGTCCAACAGCTAGAATGCCAGTTCCATCACGCGCACCTTATTTACATGAGTGTGGGTTCATGTGATTAAACAGGTTGGTCGTGCAAACCTTATCCAACAGTGGCATACAAGCGCAACTTGTTTACTATTCTTCTACTGATTCAAACGCATGCGCATGTGGATCCTGATCTCATTGTCCCTACCTGATGAGTGCAAACAGCATGAAACCGGTCGTGGTGTGTTTGTGACGGAAATGCATACAAATGAGGATATTTGTTAAAGACTCGGATACAATTCTTCATACCACAGTGCGTAAGACGTTCAAATTTAACTTTATCAAGTGCCTGCATATTGGAACTAAATCCCATTCACTTACAATCGTAGTGCACAACAACAGCTGATTGAGAAAGCGAATGTTTACAAAATGCCGATTGGTCTACAAACGAGCAGCTGACGTTAGGCTCATCTCGAAGCATCTTCAGACTCTTTCGGCCAATTTCATTACCACAACGGTTAAATACACCCGCAGACCACTTCTGCATACAAATATTACAAAAAGGTATCACAATGTTCAAGCAACAAATCCCAAAAGGAATATCTACACGTGATCTGGATGTATGTATGAAAGCACAAGCCTGATTTTCTGGGAACTTTCAAACGATTGCTTATTCTTCCGACGGTGAACATCTATTGGCTGGTGGTGACTCGAAATACAAATGCCTCTATTCCATTCCCGATCACGTTCTGCTCAAGCGATTCGAGGTCTCGTGTAATTTGTTTCTCGTCGGTGTCCAATGAGTACACGACCGCCGTCGTTTCCTGGTAAACTATTCCACTGAGGGTATTCACGTGAAGTCTGCGCAAAAGTCAAGTATTACGATTCCGCAGAATCGTGCTAGCGTGGACAAGAGTAGACGAGAATAGAACCCGGAGATTAGAGTCTCTTGTATATAGTTCTCTCCTACAGGTCCGTGTCCATCGTCCTCGAGTTTTGTTTTGTATTATTTTAGTTTACGGTTGCATTCTCATATCTGTCTAGGCCTGGGCAACCTGACAGTATCTTAGCCCACATGCAGTCTCTGGCTGTGCGGCACTTTGCCTGGATCAGGCTTGTGCTTTCATACCATACCATACAAGCCTGATCCAGGCAACGTGCCGCACAGTCAGAGACTATATGTGGGCGACGATACTGTCAGGTTGCCCAGGCCTAGACAGATATTGGAAAATAGAAATTGTAGTGGCAGTGAGACTCCAGTGTGTTTCAGCGTGCAGCTCACTACCGGTGGCCAATCAATTTAGCACGGTGTTAGCCGCACAGCACAAAAGTACTGCACGATAGTACATCCGTGCACTGGTGAGATGAGGACATATTCATTCATGGAATATGAAAAGCAGTGTTCTGCGCCTACAGAACCAATTCCAAATAGTCGCACAGTATGCATTGACCGCGT
This sequence comes from Atriophallophorus winterbourni, assembly GCA_013407085.1. Taxonomy (NCBI): domain Eukaryota; kingdom Metazoa; phylum Platyhelminthes; class Trematoda; order Plagiorchiida; family Microphallidae; genus Atriophallophorus; species Atriophallophorus winterbourni. The sequence continues at coordinate 101,544 of JACCGJ010000557.1, read as the reverse complement.
ATATTAAAAACGCCAAGTTCTTAGTTGGGCGATGAACTGTGATTTGTCATCTACATACGAAACGATTTTCCGTGGAAATCAGGTGTCGGTGACAAAGTCCCAGATGATTTATATACGTATAAACACAAGAAACGCAGTGTGTGTAAAACGCACGAAGGAAGGGAAATATGAATCGTTAATCCATTGAAATGATATCACGACAACCTGGATTTTACGACAAATCTCGGATTACATATGAAAGAATGACGCTACAAATATCACAGAGTCACGAGTCATCCTGTAAACAAAACCAGACGAGAATGAGGTAAAGAAAAAGTGCATTGATAGATGAAACATGATAGACAAGAACTAAAAAATTCCTACCCGACGAAGACCGCGGATTTCTTCCCGAGGAACAATATCGATTAAAAAATCGAATTGATCCGTGTCTCCATCACTCACGGCCATGGCGATATCGTTACGTTGTAAAGTACGGCGACGGTTCCGCTCGGTGTGAATCCACGCACGCAACGTTAATTCACGAATAAACAACTCCGCCGCCTTGGCGAAAAGAATTGGCGCCTCGGCGCTGATCATCTGATTATGGAGGGAGGAAATGAGAAACAAAAATACCGATGAATAAACAGCGATAGCATGATAATGAAAGACAGTATGCTAATGATGACACTCAACGAGCCTGGCTACAATCGGTGAGAAATTGTGGCACAGAGATTGTTTTCGATTCTACAACTGAACACACATTCACGTAACACTAACAGCTGTATTGCTGAAAATTCGCGTAGACGAATAAAGTCATTCTCTTCAGCTTTTTCTATTATACGTGTATGAAATCACAAGCCTGCTCCAGGCGAAGTGTCGCCCAGTCAAAGACTGCCAGGCCTAGAGACATAGGAAAGAAAAATAGCGATTGGTAAGCGATGGCGTGTTTTTCCGCATGCAGCCGTGAGAGTTTCCTCAAGTTTTGATCGTTTAATAATCACGAAAGTATCGTCCACGTAGCGTACCCATAGGGTGGGTTGTATCAATGGTAGGGAGATCTGCTCCAGCCTCTGCATTACGATTTCGGCGATTAGTCCTGAGATTGGTGAGCCCATTGGGGTGCCTCTTATTTGTTCGTAAGCTTGTCTGTTGAAGGTGAATTGTGTTGTAAGGCATAAGTCGAGCAGTTCTAATAGGTCTTCTTTGTTAAGTCTTTCTCCATCGGCCATCATTCGTTCGTTCAAAAGTGATGCCACAGTTTGCTTCGCTAGGGTGGTGTCGATCGAGGTGAAGAGTGCGACAATGTCGAATGAGACCATAATTTCGTCATCTTGGATCTTGGTTCCTTTGATCTTCTGTAGAAATTCTGCGGCTGATTGGATTGAGTGTTCTGACCCATGGGTAAGGTATAGTAGTCTTCTTCTTAATTCCTTGGATAGCTTGTATTAGGGTGCTCCTGGTAGCGATACAATTGGGCGAAGTGGTATACCTTCTTTGTGGATCTTCGGGAGTCCGTAAAACCTAGGTGTCGTAGAATCTTTCGGTTTCATACGAAAGTATTCTTCCTCTGTGAGTCGCCCCAATGTCTTCAATTTTTGCAGAGTATTTATGATTTTTCGTTCTAGTTTTTCTGTTGTAGCTGAAGCAACTTTCCGATAAGTCACCAGACTGAGTAACGGCGAACTACAGACCAATGTATATAGAAAGCCGAGCCACACGGACCAAATCTTGAACTTCAAAAGTAACCACCCAACAGCACACAAGAAAAGCTGCGTTCGGACGTTGTTTCAACGCGCTAGAACACACTGCAGCACGCTCACACTGCAAAAAGAGGAAGAACAATATTTATACAAGCTATTCCAGAAGAATTCTTACCCGAAGAACTTTATCCGTAGATGCCTAACGACACGCCCTAGGCGAGACCAGACTGATGTTATGCAACGGGCGGCGTTACCATACGTCAAAGACATCTCGGAAATGACATCAAGACTCCTACGACCGCACGGTATTTTTATCGCCCACAAACCAACAGCAACCCTACGTAACGTGCTCACAAAAGTGAAAGATGCAATACCCAAAGATGAAAACGCAAACGTAGTGTACAAAATACAGTGCACGCACTGTGACAAACACTACATCGGACAAACCGATCGAAAACTAAAAACTCGAATCCATGAGCATCAACTAGCCGTACGACGTCACGACACCAAGTCTCTCATATCAACGCACGTCGACAACGAAGATCACGAGATGGACTGGCATAACTGCCACATCTTGGGTCGAGCTAATAACAAAGCAGCGCGAGAGTTCATCGAAGCCTGGTACTCCGGTGAACGATCGATCAACGAACACGTGAGCTTGGACGACATCTACGCACGGATGCGACTGAGACGAAGAACCGAAAAAACAGCCAATCAATCAATCAATCACATGCGATCACGTGACCAGTGGTCGGCCGGCCAAATACCATCGTCAGTGCCACTTCGAGCAGTCA